>JAHZND010001605.1:0-17169 GCA_027744115.1 Acrocyrtus sp. NNG-2020 | reverse complement strand
GACAGACGGACAGACGGACATAAGCGATCTTATATGCTTGCTTCCGCAGCAAATAAATGACATGCAATTTGGAAGCGATGACGTAATACGTGGCGTATATGTTCATTTTTATGTGTATAACATGTACCTACCCACATCTAATAAAGAACCGTTACTACTTCCTTACTTTTATGCCACTTTATCACTGGTTTTGGCTAATAAGCCATATTTATTGAACTCTTATTGCATTGTAATATAACGCTCGAAGCTATCTTCACTCAATTTCAGATTTAGTGCAAGAGCTAGGAAAGGACCTAGGAAAGGTCCCAACAAGCCCACGCTGGATTTGCTTGAAATGTGACTTTTCTGGGGTAATTTTGCACGCTGATTACGAATATAATAGTCGCGCCTGCCAATGCTCCACTTATCATGGAGTAATCGCCGTTTTTGGATCCTTAAAGCGATTAAACTGGTTTAAGTAACGAATAACCTAGGCAAGCTGATACCATCACGTGAAAAATGACAATTACATATACGATTTCAACGATACCATGCTCATCCCGTAGCTCAAAGGCATTCCAAAGATACTAGGAATAATTAACGGCGATGGCATTTCCTTACAGTGTAATTGCATTGTGTGACGGTGCCATGCATTACAATGTAATTTGCAATAAGTTCCATATCTTAGGAGTGCCTTTGAGTTAGCGGATGAGCATGGCATCGTTGAAATTGTATAATTGTCATCTTTCACGTGGTGGTATCAGCTTGTCTAGGTTATTCGCTACTTAAACCAGTTAAATCACTTTTAAGATCCAAAAACGGCGATTTATACGTTCTATACTTACCTTAAACTTGAAGGTATAGTCAAGTAAAAGTACAACGCAAATTCAAGAAAATGAACAAAGGTACGGTACAGGTATAAAAATTCGGGGACGAGAAACAGGATCATCCGTCCATATTTGCCCCAAAACTCGTCTTTTGAGTAGCGGCACTCTACACACTTCTATTTTCAAGCATAATAGTTTGAGTTGAGGTCTTCCCATTAATTGTTTTGGTTTTCAAAGTTTAATTGAGGCAATTAGGCAATATCAAAGTGCATTTTGTAAGGTCAAGTATTAGTTAGTTTACCAGTTAAAAGGGCTACCATACAATATTCGCAGATCTTCGGTTTTACCCCAAGTTTTGTTTGTTATGCCTCTGTCAAATACGTAAAAGGAGTTAAAACAGGTTAACCCAAGAGTGAATAGAATATAATAGAATATGGGTTAACCGAAAAAGTTATCTTCAAGCACCGTTGTTATCATCAGTCATGGCAATGCCTGGAGGACCAGGAATGGGACCCATGCCCCCTCAACAGCAGTCTATGATGTCCCCAGTCATCCAGGCCCTGGAGGACCTGGAAGTCAACCTGGACCTCCAACCGGACAACCACCATCCGCTCAACAGGAGCAGGCCAGAGTTGACAATATTTCAAAGGCAAAACTATTACTTCCCAATTTAAAGGATTCAATGTTGGTAAGTTGAAAGATGCATTGAATTTTCTGTCATGGTTAGCCTACTATATTGAGCATTAACTTTTCCTTCGGTTATCGGTCGTTCCGAATTTCTTTTGACATTTGATATGTGCTTTTTAGAACGTAATGAGGAATGCGGCCCTTGCAATTAATGCCAATAATATGATTGACAGTGGGATGTAAGTACAAAATATGTTTTTACAAAAATGTTTTTAAAATGTTTTAAATTGTAGTTTTAAGTCATAGGCAGACGATCATCGTATGATCTTACAATTCGCGAAATTAAAAATGAATATAATCTTTTTGGTTTCTGCAGCAAGCAAGTCGACTACGATGTTGGCAGATTTGACAAGTCATTTGAGGAATTTTTCTCTCTCGTCGATCAACTTGAAGTGCATTTGGTAATTGTATTTAAATACTCAGTAATTAATAATACCAATACTAATAGTGTTGTGGAAGTGCTTTGTATTAAACAGTAAACAATTAGGTAATTAGGTACTAATTATAATATTATCTTCCCAGAGAACATCCATAGAATGTTTAAATCAGGGTGGCCAGTCATCAAAATATCTTCCTGTTCCGGTTACTTCAAATAAAGGTGACGCAAGTATGACCTATCCCCAATACGTTGATTTAGTCAAAGGACAGATCGCATATGCAAAGGAAATACATGGCGCATTAACTGATGCTTCACAACGGCTGACAGACTAAACTTAAGTATGAAATAAAAAGTTATTAACAAACTCGGATTCTATATAGTGTTGTACATACATATTTTATATTTATTCCTTTTTATTTTATTGTTACAAATTTTACATGATTTCTTGTGTCCCTCGATAATAAATGTTCGTGTTCTTGCCTAAGACAGGCAACATTCGAAGTAAAGTATTTGTCGTTTCGTTTTCATATATCAGGTATAAGGTTTTTTACTTGGAATTTTCACCTGTATATCTTACTTGCTTTACGTGTAAAAAATGACTATAATACACAAGTCAGTCAAGCTTAGATATCCCCTCAAAAGTAGAAATTACCAAATCAATTACCGCCTAAACACTATGAAGGAACATAAGATATAATAACTGATAACACCTATGTGCAATAAGAAAATAACAAAACGTCTTGCCTCCCTTCCATACTTATTTAATTTACATACCTCCTGAAGAAAAGTACATTTTTCCCTAATATCAGATTTCATACTTCCGTAAACTTAAATTATTATCATAATTACGTGCGTACGTAATGTTATGCGCTTAAAATTGAGTGGAATTCATGCTATGCTGGACATACTTTATCCATCAGTCAAATATAAACTCTTTCATTAAAATATAATCATAATTGTTTACAAAACTTCAATACAGTAATTTACCAGTGAAGTGAGCTAGGATAATAATCCATG
The DNA here is from genome assembly GCA_027744115.1 of Acrocyrtus sp. NNG-2020. Taxonomy (NCBI): domain Eukaryota; kingdom Metazoa; phylum Arthropoda; class Collembola; order Entomobryomorpha; family Entomobryidae; genus Acrocyrtus; species Acrocyrtus sp. NNG-2020. The sequence continues at coordinate 14,280 of JAHZND010001605.1, read as the reverse complement.
CTAAATTATTAAGGAACAAATTTGCACGCAGTGCGTGCACATTGCACAATTGAGACCAAGACCAAGATTATTTAGGTGGAGCTGTTGGGCCACCACTTTCACTTGCAAAGTATGGATTATATGGTAAGTTAGCAGTGCCGTTGTTATCAGCTTCTCTGGGAAGTCCGGGGTATGGTGGTGGCAATTCTGAAAGCAAATTGTCAAAAATAAATACATATTTTACAAAAGCCAAGTACATAATCACTAAAAATTGATAAGTTAAAAAGCAAAAAATTACCGAAATTCTGTGGATAAGCTTGTGGCATGGGAGTTGGAAAGTTCATTGGTTGAGGCTGTAAAGGATACGGTATTTGTTGTTGAGGTTGAATCAGAGGAACAACTGTGACACTTTCCTGGACCGGATACGGTTTGTTCCGAGAGTTATAATTGTTAGGTATTGCTATAACTGGAGGGGATGTTGAAGTGGACGGCGGAGCTGACCGATTTAAGGTAACTGTCACCGTTTGACCTGGAGTAGCTGTTGTTGTTCCTCCAGCAGCTAATATAATATTCGTTTATTAAAATGTTATTGTATTAACCAGTATTAAAATTAAAAAACTAAGATTTGCAGCAATTCCCTTAAATTTCAAGTTTATTACGTCGTGAACTTACTTCTTATCACTACCCCCCTTCTCTGCCTCATTTTGGCAATGATACAAATTGGACAGCAAAAGCATAGTAAAATGCAGGTTATTAAGATGATGGCCACAATAGACACAGCTACAATGATTGCCGTTTGACTGTACAAAGAAAATTACGAATATTTTTTATATATTTATACACCACATAAAAACTCGCTACGAACTATGTATTGTCTATTTTATTTTTGAAAATAAAATCCAAAAAGATAACTTACAAACCCTCTGCGACTTCGTCTTCGTCTATCCAACGCGAAGAAGAAAAATCATCGTTCTTGAAATCCCTTGACGAAGCCAAACTTCCTAAAGGTTGGCTCAGTCCTACTAAAGAGGCTATCAGTACCGGAAGCAACTTTAATTTCGCCATTTTGCTATATAATACTGTTTCCTTCTTTGCCACAACCCAAAGTAAATTCTTGGGGCAGGCAAATCACAAGGCTAATTGTGTTTGAGAAACAAAGACCTTGACCGGGCGCAATGCCCGTGCACTTTAATAAATGACTAAGCACCCGCAGAAGTAAACGATTTAAATTAAGTTAGTTAATAGCCTACTTAGGCTAATAAGGTAATTCTCCAATTTGGAATCTCTAAATGCAAGTTTCGTCTCAAAGTAAATAAAAAACTTTAAATTAAAAGTTAGTAATAAATTAACTTTGCACTCGGACCTCGAGTAAAAATTCAACTTGCACAGCACAAAGCAAATGCGATTGCAAAGTGTTTGGTCAGATTTACCCAGAAAGACTCGATTTTTATCTCAGTTCCCATTCCCAATACGTATTGTTGGATTTACCAGGCAGATTTTCTCATTCCATTCATCGTCATCCCATCACCAACATCATCGCCTTGAAATGAACACTATTACAGAGTAATGCCATATCCCACACATATACTATAGTGTGCTCGTGCTGTGAATTTTTAGGACTCACAACAACACAACGAACGATTTACAAAAAAAGTCACAAAAAGCTAAAGCGTATAAATAACGCACACAAAAATGCAATATCCAAGTTGGATAATCTAACCCATAGTTGTAGCTTTAGTTCTTTAGCAGAATACTCATTCACAGCTCTACATTCTGTAGGTCTACAAAAGCCATGCATGCCCATCTATTCATTCTACATATACCATACACCACACCAGTTATAAGAGAACCCTATTTATGAAGTATGCATATCTATAAACAATATACATGGATGATGATGATGATATGCCTATATATTGGTATATTACTTGTAAGGATTCCGTTTCAGAAGGAAACTTTGAAGTTTTATTGCTGGATTTATCATTTATTCATTTTTATTTTTCGGCAATTCAAATCCCACGATTAAGAATCATGTGATGATGATTGATAATTATTAATGGTCCAAGAAAGACTATCGAATTACTGAAATAATAAGCCGATGGCCGATAGCTTATAAGAAATTGGGTTTTTACTCACATCCAGCTTCCTTTTCATGGGATATTTTACATGCTAATATTCTGTCATACATATGCAGTTTGTGTAACAATGCCATCCTTTATGACAATCTGCATTTGATTCAGTTTCCAATTTAAACGTATTACCACCGAGCTAGCCAGCTTCCTTTTTACTTATGTCAAGTACTGAAGAAGTGGTATGATATTTCTTAAATCATTTTCATGAATACACTAATGACGACCTAAAGTATCGCTGCTGTCTTACTTTTTATATAGGATCGGAGAGATAATGTACATACTATGTACTAGGTAGATGCCTAGATTCTAGAAAGCAATAACGTTTGGTGGAGTTGGCATTACTGTGTAAAGAAAGATGACTCATTTTACCGTAAATGAAGGGCACAGTAGTGTGTCTTACGATGTGCGATCTTTCATTTTTCGTGCGACCTATGATGACATCTTGTATATAAACTCAACAGTTCAAGAGGTCATATGTAATTCCTAAGATGTAGGTATTTTGGAATTTTAGCTTACACTTAATTCATATGTATTGAGTCAAAACAATAATAATGGCGATTTTATTTGAACTTAACGCCTTTGAGGCCTATACATCATGTCATCGGTTTTACCTCCTTATACAGATTTAACAGCGCAGCGTTATTGTTGGAGTTGTAATTTTGTATTAACGCATACTAAAATTTGTAAACCTAGAACAAATTAGACTACAATATACATCTTATAAATTCAGTGATTCGTTTCATGCGTGATTATGAGCTTTCATGAAACCTTTAGTTCAATGCTACATCACAGTATCACGTGCGACACAATGTATACAATACGTTTTACCGTTTATTTTTTTCAAACATAAACACAATAAATACTTCAAGTCAACAACAGTTAACAATACTCGATATTCCTAGTGTAACCTATTATAACTTTTGCTAATTAATCAAAAGTATTTACTACTACTTTGTCCATTTTGTAATTGGTATCCCTTCTTGCTCCCTCTCTATACCAATGCCGCTGTCTTTGTTGATGAAATTACACATGTTTGTAATCGTAGTAATTTTCAAGACATCCCGCAACCCAACTTCTACGAAAGTGCAATCAGCCGCCGATCGATTGGCAGAATTCAGATACAACTTACTATGTACCTATGTTTATGTACGAATTACGAATGCATATTAAATATTCCCGTCCACAAAATCGTTAGATTAAATTATCATTGACTACAAGAGTTAACAAAGTTGATGATATTATCTTTAACAGTTTTTGCACCTTGTCTACAAACACGATAATAGTCGCACAATAAATCACTTGTGATCATAGCTTGATACACGCTATTTAATCTCCCTTGCTATACTGTTGCAATAAGGTAAGGCAATCTTTATTGACTTCAGTCTACGGTTATACTTATTTATTGCTTTATTATGTGTTTGCTTGATAGCTCGATCTTAGTTATTACTGTTCTTACAAAAACGAAGGCGAAGAACACTGAAAAATTAACCTGACGAGACTAGCCAGAGAGGACATAAGTTAAAGATTTAATATTATGCAATCAGATGCACAACCCAAAAGACAAAGCAAGGGGAAAGTTGATGTTATATACACTATAATGTCGATTGTTAGTCTTCATAATTTTTTTGAGGGACTTTCTCAAAATCGTAAACTAATTATTCTATACAATAAACAAAACTATATTACCTAGACCTATGATCTTAACACCGCAGTTGTGGGTAATGTCTGCTGTACTAAATTATTCTACTAATAATTACCTACATAACACTATTTATCATTATCATTTAAACTAAAAATGTCAATTATTGATGGCTTTTGAGCATCTCAATTAACGTCAGTATTATTAGTGGCGATTAGTCTAACTTAATGACGCTAACTGTTTGAAAACGGAAAACTGTGCTAGAAGAGACAATAATATAAAGAAAATAACTCCATACGTATATAGTTGCCAACTACTTCAGTTGTTATTGTTTTTAGTTTTTTAAACTACTTTTTAGATTTAGCAGTCATTTTTAAAAATTCTTCATAAGCAGCTTGCACTTCTTCTGGTTCATCATCTATCATGATTTCTCCGTCGTAGTCATCATCTCTACAAATACAAAATTCGCATGTTAGAAAAACCGGATAAATAATATATCATAAATTAGTGAGCTGACAATCAATGTCAATAAAGCTCCCTCGCCAAAAATCGTAATTACTGCACTAAGATAGTAAGATACATATTATACAGATTGATTCATCAACAACTTACGAGTCTGGCATTTCATAGTAAATAGTATTTCCACCAGAGTGTGTAGAGCTCGTTGTCGATGCAGCTGGCGATGGCTCTTCTTGCTCTGAATTCCATTTGATGGAATGAAGTTTCGAAATCATCTCAATCAACGATATACATGATGGGTGCAGCTCCTTAGAAACTTCTCGTTTCTTATTAAGCGTCTTCACAACCGCTTCCAAATATTTTATCATCTTTTCATTCTTTGACTTCTGGACATCGCAGCCAATAAGCTATATACACATTTATTAGACCAGGCAATACTCATCAGTGCCTTCATTATATTCTGATAATATTATTTTCATGTCGTGAATTATGGAGTAGGTATAGTAAGTTTACCTTTAATAACTGGCAAACACATCGCACCGTATCAAGAGAGCTATCTTTTTCCAGTAACTTTTCCATCAGTTCTAACACAGCCAGGCCAAAAATTGTCAGTTTCGAATTATCAGGAAGGACGCCAAAATTCATGTATAATTCACAAAACAGGCGCAATACTCCAAATGTTCGCCCTCGAAGTACATGAGTTAGGCAATTCTCAAATTCTTCTTGCATTCTACCAAAAAATTACAATTGTAATTAAATTCAATCGAACTACAATACCCCAGCCACTTGTCAAAGTTAAAGTATGAGAATATCGTGCATGAAAAAGACATTTTGTTAGCAGCTTTTAAATCAGTGTCCTTACCTAGACAATACTAACGGTTTAATTCCTTTTTTGTCAACGTTAACACCAACATCGCTCTTTCGGAACATTTCAAGAATTTTTGCTCCAGAGTAGCAAAAGTTTGAATTTGAAATCATCTGTTAACAATCATCAATAATATAAACGAACGTAGGTTTCGCAATAAAATTCAGTAAATAGTTCATTTAACGATTTAACGTGTCTATTAACTTTACCTGTTCAGTCAGCAAAGTAACGACTATGCCAAGAGTGTCTTCATCATTTAAATGCTTCTTGAGTACTTCAATTGTCTTTTTTGTACATCGACTAAGACTTGCTGGATCATGAGAAACTTGAGTTATCATATCCGTCACAGTAGAGAGTATGCAATCGGGGCCTTCAAACTCTTCCGATAAACTTTGGAATGACTCCTGATCATCCTGAAAATTGACTTGCGACATCGCAAATGCAAGATCAGATGATTCTGACTGTTGCTGTGTAGTCATAACTGGTGGTTGAGACTGCATTGGAATTGGATAAAATTCCTTAGCTAAAGGTGAGAAGCTAAAATTTCGTGGTTGCTGTTGCTGAGTTAAACGTGGTTGTGGCGCATTTGCCAGATTAACATTAGAAGACACACCGCCTCTGACAGAGTTACCCTCGGGAAATGGACTTCGAACTTGGGCATTAATATTCGGTGTAACTTCCGTATATCTGCGCTGTGTTGGAATGACGATTTCCTCAAACCTTGACGACTTCAGTAAAACGGCCAGAACATCTTAATAAAGAAATCCAACGAAACACAATAATATATACATATTTTAATAAGATATTTCCGAGAAGAGAAATGCCCGGTCCCGGAACAGGGTACGATCATGACCATGGTCATATTAATGCATACCATATCACCTCCTTGCTCTTAGAGTTTCATTGTAATTTTGTTAACATTTACCTGCCGGAATTTGGTTAGGATCTGGATGGCAAAGGGGTGGCAGTAGGCCTTCCAATTGTTGTGGTGTTAATCCAAGGTTATAATTGTCCACGAATAAAGGAGATTGGTTGTGCTGACCAGTATTGAAATGGTTTGAGTTTGAGTGGTTATTCATAAAAGAATTTCCTCCCGGTCCACTATTACTCCTGTCAAGCGCAGAATTATTTCTATCTCCGCCAGTCACACTACTTGGCAGGTACGTATCATTAAATCCTAATGCAAGCGCTGCTTGCAATTCAGCGTCAGCTAACTTAGGGCGCCTGAGAGTTGGAGCTCCAGAATGGGTTGGATCGAACGCGAATTCAAGAGGATCGTCTCCTGCACCGCTACTGCTTGCATCGCGACTAGGTAAGGCCTCTGACATTACTAGGACTGATGGTTAAACTTTGTTCGTTTGGGCACTTATACTCACTTGAATGTCTTCTAAACAAAATAGCAAAGAACAGAATAAATACTTCAGTAAACAAAGATTCATATTCATATTAAAGTCAAATATTTCAATATTTGTCTCATAATTTTCAATAATATGCAGAGTATTACAGAGTGCACTATGATTGATCTATGTACTGAATAGATGAATAGACATTCAATAATATAAATCATTTACTTCTAATTCATATAGCCTCAATAGCCTGTACTCTAAACACACTGCTCATGCTCTGACAATCTAGCGCAGTACCTTCAAACGTTTAGAAAATAACACAACTTAATTATAATTTAACATTTAACTGCATTTAACTAATATTACGCGAACGCGACTTTTGACCTTGTCAGACATATGATCTGCATTTGCCACACGTTCAACCACATTTATTACTATATATTGACTAATTTTGCAATTTCAATTTTCCTCAAATCTCAATAATCCATGAAGATAAGGAACTACGTAAACTAAACATTCTTTGTTTGTGACTTTCTCATTCCTATTCTTAAATGTTTTGTTAAATTATTAATAATTACAGCGTATGTATAATAAAATAAAATATTGTACAGTCAGTCATACACTATTACAACCGCTAGTAAATGTGACGTAAAATTTGATTACCATCTAATCCTAATATCCTATCATTCCCATTAGTCAACAACGTCACTAACAACTAACAAACGTGCCATGTCATGTTCGACAATTTGATAATCGCTCTACCATTAGAAAAAAAGAATCTCTGCAACGATAAAATTTTAAATTTATCCCAACGACCTTCCATTTTCCGTAGATGCCAAGTCGGATCAAGACAAAGACAAACTTTAATTTCAGGGTAATCAAATCAGTTGAGTTGGGTGAGATAACCCATCAGAACCAGAAAATTTAAAAGGGTTAGGTTACCTTCTATGACGTAACTCCAATAAAACTATTGTTGGTCGCCGACCGTCGACTCCAAAATCACAAATTAAAAAAACGCTATAAAACTCTCAATAAAAGGACATATAATTGTCTTTCAAGAAATTTGCACTCTAATTTTACTAGATCACTTGGCCTTGGTCACGTTACGTTATCATACGTTCCTTCACACACTACTCCACATTGACCAAGTGCGTCAACAACTTGGATAAAGTTGACAGTTTTTTAAAAGTTGGAGGTGGAGGAAGACTGTTTTTGCACTAAAAAAGCAAGTCAAAGGCGAAAAGTGTGGGCTAAAAATGGATAAAGAACTGTTTTTCGTGGTTCTTCCCACAAAAGTGGAAACACAAAAGTACAAAGAATGGTTTACGCTTTTTACACAGGTTGACGGGGTTTACAATTTACAAGTTTACACAGCATTGCAGCATACAGTGCGGTAGTAAGCCTAGCCACTAGTTCTTTATGCGCAAGTTGTGTTATCATCCGCAAACAAAAACAGACTCATCCAAAGCAGGAGAGCACGCAGACACCCACAAACAGTACATTAGTATTACTGTATTAGTAGCCAAAAAGGCAAGCAAATTTGATAGGTGATACTGATATGATATGGTAGGAAAAAAACGAGACTTTTTGGTGCTTGGGATCGGATGAAAAAGCTGTAAAAAAGTTAAATTGGTTAGTTTAACAAGAGTAAGCAGGATTGTGTGATGTGACTTTTTGTACTGTATTTAGCACCGCTTTTTGTTTAGCATGTAGTAGCTAATTTGTCACTCGCTGAATTTAGTCGCAATTTACGAAAAAAGCAAATTTGCGGTATTGATGTCCTCTTGTTTTTATACGGGATGAATTGATACATCGATATGATCGAAGAAAGGATTCGCATGTGGCAGCGTAGTAAAAGCAGAATGTGCTGTTTATAGTGAAGAACCTTTGATTTTTGGGAGTTGATGGAAATTCGCAATATTTATATGAAAGGAGAGCATATAAGCTTTGTGTGCGATTGTGCTAAATGTGTATGCATTGCTTACACACGTTAATTTTGTGGTGTGTGGTTAACTTGTAAGTAAAATGGGATTTGACAGATTCTGGTAATGTAGGTAGACACAAGGCCACGAACAAGTATTTGTTGAGTGGTTTCAGTTATTCATTACCGGGTCGTGTGCCGAAAGCTTTATAAATGGTTAGTGTTAATTTGTACATGTAAAAGGTGGAGAAAGTAGTTCGTAATTCAGAAGATGTAGAACATCTGAACAAAACAGGCTGAAAAATAAAGGTCTTTTTATCAAATTTGCTCACAAAGACAAAAGAGAAGATAACTTACAGCTTAGTTAACTTGTGTGTACCTGACTAACCTAAGTGAAAGCAGGAAAGTAATCAATCACTCAATTGACCACATTAAAATAGCAACTACTTTAATCATGTTTATATGCAAAACGGCAAGAACTTTGGTGGCATGTGGATCCTGTAACGGAGCCCCTGCGTTCCGAGCTTTCTCTACACAAAAGGGTAACTTGAAATGGTTTACTTTCCAATTTGGAAACACAAGCTTAATTCGCGCAAAAGGGTAATCGGTTATTCAGTCTGATTTGATGTTTTTTTCTTTTTATAGTATCAAGTCTGCAAGCTCAGTACAAATATCTTTTGGTTGATCGGGTAAATAGCAACATCACAACTATTGGAATCAACAGGCCGGAAAAGCGGAACTGCGTCAATTTGGAAACAGCCCGAGAGTTGCAGGATGCATTTAAAACGTTCGAAAACGACGCTTCTACTCCTGCGGCTGTATTGTACGGAAAAGTGGAATAAACAGGCCGGAAAAGCGGAACTGCGTCAATTTGGAAACAGCCCGAGAGTTGCAGGATGCATTTAAAACGTTCGAAAACGACGCTTCTACTCCTGCGGCTGTGTTGTACGGAAAGGGTGGCAACTTTTCGGCCGGCCTAGACTTAAAGGAAGTCTCGGAATTTCCGGACGATTTTGATTTTTTGAAAACTCCCAACTATAGTCCAAGCAATTCTGATGGAATTGGTCCAATGGTAAAAAAAGAGTTTTTATTTCAATAGTTGGATAAATTTACAATACAATGTAATCCTTGCAATTTACATTAATAATCATTTCAATCTTCCATTTTGCTATGGAATAGGGACCATCGTCGGAGAATATTTTCAAAGCCAGTGATAGCTGCTGTATCCGGGTACGCTGTAGCAGGTGGAATGGAAATTACTTTAATGTGTGATTTAAGAGTGGTAGAAGAAACTGCGACATTTGGAATATTTTGTAGACGATTTGGTACTATTTTATTTAAAAGATCATATTACTTACCTACATGACATGCGTTACGCAACGAATGACTTGAGTGATCTATATTTAAAACTGAATATCTCAATTATATTTCTCATAGGGGTCCCTTTAATTGACGGAGGAACGATCAGATTACCGCATTTAATAGGATTAAGTAGAGCAATGGATTTTAATCATGACTGGTCGACCTGTGAAAGGGAAAGAAGCCCATCAAATGGGTCTGGCAAATCGACTGGTTCCAACCGGGTCAGCTCTTAAGGAAGCAGTGAGCATTTCATTTTAAAAAATCACAGCTAATTTTTTACAAAATCGAAGGGATGATAATGAAAATTAAAATATGAAACGCACAGATTAAGTTAGCAGAGGAAATTTGTAATTTCCCACAAGAATGCATGAACACGGATAGACTAAGTGCCTACTACGCCATGTTTTCTGCTCAAAATTTTGAAGAGTGTATACAGCGAGAATTGACACAGGGATTGAAAGTGCTCCACAAGGTAAAATTCCCAATTTATCTTTATTAGTGATTAGTAATTAATATTTGGAGAGAGAATGGAGAATGTTATTTCCTTCGTTTTGTAAACGTCGTAAACTTTCTTAATTCTTTAGGAGTCAGTCAAAGGAGCTGGAAGGTTTGTATCTGGTGTTGGAAGACATGGGAAATTTGGAAGCAGCGATCAGTGAAATGCTTGGAGAAATCACATACCAAATGTACCTCTGTTTGGGTTTCCTTTTTAATTTATTATCTGCTCAGTTCTACCTCGAAATTATAACAGGAATTATTAACCACATATATTTCGTATTAAATATTGCTGGTTTTATTTCCACTGGAATCCCTCAAGTTCGTAAAAACGTTGGCGTTTTCCCTCTTTTACCATTCTACAATTTGTCCGTCATACTGCATTAATCTCCCAGTGATTTCCTGCGTCGCTTCATTTAAAACTTTAAGAATTCCGCTAGTACTTTCTTGTGGCTCAAGCTTAGCACCGTCGCCGCCTTGGTCAGTTTTAACCCATCCAGGATTCATTCCAATGGCAATTATATTTTTGTCTTTAAGGTCGATGCTCATGGACTTTGTTGCAGCATTCATGGCTGCCTGCGTATGACAGAGGATATACATAGAAAGCAATCAATAAATTAAAACATTTTAAAGTTTTTTTTTAATGTAGGAGACTGAACTAAAAGATTACCCGGGAGCATCTAGACGCATAATACCCTCCACTTGTGTTATCGGACATTGATCCCAGTTTAGAAGCAAAATTAACAACTAGTCCTTTCCGATCCTCATTAGAGTTACCATCGATTAGCAACTGCAGAAAGGCCTGCATAAAATTGGAATTTCTTTGGTTAATAACGCTTGATTTACCGATGAGACATTGCATATTAGTGCTGCTACTACAGTATGCAATAACTTTTAGAAAAACAGTTCATGAATTCAACTGCTCTGCGTAAAGAATAACTGACCTGTGTCACGAATATTGCGCCCAATGTGTTTACATTGATAAATTCCAGCATTGTCTCCATTGTTATCTTGTCGAGCGACTGGCTGTCTGGTCTAAAGATGCCTGCATTATTTATCAGTACATGTATGCCTCTTCCATTTGTTGCATCTTTCACTTCCTCCACAACCCTTGAAAAACTGCTTTTATCTGTTATGTCTTTAAATTAAAAGACAAAGATTTTCAAAAAAGAACTTAATCATTTAAATGGAGTTTAGCGTAAGGAGTAAGGATGTACTATGATACATACCAATTCGCATAACTTGTAAGCAGGAATGTTTCTTAGCCAGATCGTTTAGTTCCACAGCCTGCTGAGGCTTTCGACAGGTGGCAAAAATGTGCTCTGGGTTATAGTGAGCTAGTAACTGCTTTACCATTTCTAAACCAAGTCCCCGGTTGGCGCCTGTAATAAGAATCCTTCTCCCAACAAGTAGATTCATTGTTGCAAATCTCACCAGAAAGTATAAAAACTCAATTTAATTTGCCGAAACAAAACAACTATGTTAGTAACAGTTAAACGGAATAATAGACTGATGTCTTATTATGGACCATATACAGCACGACAGAATCAATAACCATGCAGATGTGCGAGTATCTATAATGTTCCGCTTATGTAATATTCTTGGATAAAGGCGTATAGTAACTAGTAAGCAAGCATGAACCCCTCGTCGGTGTATGATATTTCAATGCCAAGTTAAAGAATTAGATACTAGAAATCGATATCCCATCTTTTCTTGTCTGATATAAGATGTTTTAGGAGTACATAGATAGAATGGTGCACTAATAAAATTATCTTAGCATATGAGCATGGCTATAGATTTTTAATCTTATCATCACCGTGGCCGTGGCTGCGGCTCATAGTCAAGTTCAAGTCGTGAAATCTTGTACGATGCATAATGTCTAAGCCCATGTTTTGCTATCTTTTCATTTCCCTTCCTTGGCTGCTTGTTTAGCTCAGATGTATGCCTACATCCATCTTTGCAGCCAATTTAGTCTCTCATCTTCATAGAANCGTGGCTGCGGCTCATAGTCAAGTTCAAGTCGTGAAATCTTGTACGATGCATAATGTCTAAGCCCATGTTTTGCTATCTTTTCATTTCCCTTCCTTGGCTGCTTGTTTAGCTCAGATGTATGCCTACATCCATCTTTGCAGCCAATTTAGTCTCTCATCTTCATAGAAAAAAGGACGGAGTTATTCTTAACTTGCGGCTACTTCTTTCACATTTTTATTATGCATGCAAATAATTTCCAGGCTATATATGACGAATTGTTCAATTATATTACGCTCAGGTATTGGTAAGAACCTAAGAATGTACAGTCGTTCATTTAATCAATTTAATTTGCTTTCTTAACTTGTAAAAATTAATTGGACTAAATTGATGATTGAATATGTATGTAGTTAGCGTATTATAAATGTTTGCCTTCTTTAGTGAATTATAATTAGGTTTTCTTGTTTTGTTTCTTTACAGGCGTTAGTGTGATCTGATCACGTAACAAGACCGCACTAAGAGTTTGTTTGCGACGGGTTTCCAGTCGCAAGTCGCAATATAGAATCGAAAACAATAGAGCTAAAAGATGTTCAGGCGATATCTGATCTAATTACGCAATATTTTGTCTACAATTTTCCTCTTTCCAGAAAGTATTTATTCTCCGGTGTGGTGTATAATTAAGTCGTATCCAAGATCTCTGATATCCAGAATACAGTTTAATGACGTCAGAAACTGGTGCCGTTGATGATCTAGTATAGAGATCCATTGAAAGAGGGTACCAAACAATACTCGAAATTAGTTGAAATTGAAATTATGTGCAGCACAGTGCAATGCATAAAAAATTGCAAAGTACAACCAATGGTGATAATTAGGCATTACTCTGTCCAGAACCGGATCTCCATCGTAGGTCAGAAGAATTAGACTATTCAACTTGTGCACTAAGGTGTCCGTTCCGTAATGCTTGCAACAAGACAGTACAGAATAAGGTACCGTAATTTTAGAAAAAATATACTTAAAATGATAAAATCATCAAAATACATATCCGGATGTTCAATCGTTTTTATTGCATTTACCTACATGCAATTTTCATGCATGTAGACGCTATAATTTAGATACGTAAACAGTTCTGCGCGCTAGATTGAACGAGTGATATGATAGTGACGTGACGATTGAAGTAAGTATGAAAGCTCCAATTTTAAACGTCATATTGTTTCAGAGGAATTGTTTACGATATTTTAGTTTTTGACAAGGTGGAAGCGCGTACAACAAAGTCGCACATTTTAGTGGAACGGGGCATTATATGTATTACGAGGAATTTTTGATATGATCGATAATCATTTTGGACATATTCTGCCTAGCTATAATACCTTCTTTCTATGAATTTATGTCGCCAGTCGCCACTTTTAGTGGAAAGAGTTGAAATTATGGGCGACACCTTCTCAAGTTGGAATAGCATCAGGCTTATGAAAATGCTTTCTTGTAGCTTTACAAGATGTACGTACGGCGTAGGTGCAAAATTACACGTTACCTGGAAAAGACAGACTCCATCCACCAGCACTTGACCTATATTTCATTCTAATCAGATCTCTCCAGACAAGACCCAGCATATTCCAAAAATGCTTATTTCAGGCTATTATTTCCAGACTCCTGTCATTAGTACGAGCTTGAGAAGAAAAAAATATTCTTAAAACAGTGACGAACCTCCTCCAGAATGAGAATAAATGGAATAATGCTGTCAGGAAAAGAAAAAAAATAGTGCAACTCATTCTAACTTACCACACCATTTTTTCAGACTAGGACTAAATGATAAAGCTATCACTATCAACAAGCAACATTTTTTGCACCTGTGTTGCTGTCAGCTCACTGGTAGGGCTAAATTGCTTGAGAACTAAGCAACCCTTTTCATATCGTTTCCAGTTCCAGCTCCAGTTCTCCTGGTTTGCCGGAGGGCGAGCAGCTGGAGAACTGTCTGTCTGTAGAAAATCAAGTAGGTTAACCGGTAAGATGATAAAACTAAATATACAGTTTCAAGGGCATAATTGCAAAGTGGTAATGAAGATTTGTATGAATACAGTGGTATCGGGATGACGAATTTTTTTTGTGAAACGGAGACC
>JAHZND010001604.1:0-26181 GCA_027744115.1 Acrocyrtus sp. NNG-2020 | reverse complement strand
CGAAAATGCTCAGGTGCTTACTCTTCCTTGTCGACCAACTCATTGTCATTGTTTAGGACAGTGAAGCAATAATTAAACCATCTCAGCCATTATAAACGACAAGAACAAGAGCCCAAATAACTTTTTACTGACCTTGGCTGAAAGCAAAAAAAACTTTTTTTTAGCAAAATCATTGCATTGTGCTGCACATATTTGTCAGCCTTGCGACAACGACAAGAAAAGGAAAACTACTTGTGACAACACCGAGCAGCCACACAACTCGTGTAGTTAGTAACCCATTATAAAATGATTTCATGAGGGAACCAAGACCCTAATTTCTAAATTAAATTATACATAATCCAAACTTAATTCGCCGACCTGACACACTAGCATCATAAAGTGCTTTTGTGCCACTGCAGGAAATAGGTAATATGCATTGCATCACTGAAATTGCCATTACCTTTAAACAGCAATAAAATTACCATTTTAAATGTTTTACGTTATTACGCTCCACTGCCGTAAACTTTCTCTTACTCGTCACGCAATTCATTACTTCCATATTCTCCTTCTGACTTCCCTCCGTTGACAGTGACATCCCGGAAGAACACTAGTTACCGCATTATATCCTCCATTTTAAAGGAAAGGAAAGAGGAAAACCCACGCCATCGTGGAGTTTAGACATGCTGCGGGAAGTTGTGTAACTTTTTTTTATTCAAATGAAGATAACCATGAGCCAGTTGAGTGATGGGCTCTTTTCTTATCCGGCATTTATTTAAACTTTCATCCTTTTTCAAGCTTTCTTCTCCCGTGAAATGAGCGAGTTCTTAGCAAAAAACTTTTAGCGAGCAAGCCGAGCCGGAGTGGAGTGGAGCAAGGGATAAGCCAGCGAGAGAACGTCTGTCTATCTTTGTCCCACCGCACTACATCCACTTACGTACGACAGCGATAAATGAAATGAAACAACAGCTGTGACTTTCATATTCCGTTTTCTTTCCTTTCTACGTCAACCGCTGTTCCAGTAGTGCCGAAACTACTTTTTTTCGTTTTCCTTTCACTCCTCCCTTTCCTACTTTTCCATAACACTTTCATTTATTAAACATAAACCATTTACTACTTTTATTATGAAATGCTGCATAATAATTCAAAACAGTCACAGAGCTACATACTAAATGAAGGAGGGTTCGGTAGTGAGCTAGACTTTCAATGAGGATACGACGGGAAAATTCTGTTTCCTTGTCTGTCCTGGGCGAAAGAGGCTGCACAACTGTTGAGAAGTAATTTTGAAAGGAAAGTCTTGTATCATCGGCAGCTACGTTATTATTCTTTTAAGACACTTCATCTAGTCAACCTGGAAAAAATAGTTTTACTGAGATATTCCATTTTTGTCTGGGAGAGCCTTTATATTTTCTACCATCGCCTCTCTCCCCTTTTCCCGGCTCTCTCGACTCAAGATGCTGATCAGAAATACCTTGAGCCAACTTTTACCAGCAATTTATTCCAGGTGTGGGGCATGACAGACAGCCCACTTTTCCACTGCCAGAGCAGGAAGAGACAGCATAAAATAAGGGATATAAACTAAGAGTGCGACGATCATCTGGCAACTGGCAGATACCACAATCTATAAGCACTGGTGAAAGGTCAGACAACCCACTTTTCCACTGCCAGAGCAGGAAGAGACAGCATAAAATAAGGGATATAAACTAAGAGTGCGACGATCATCTGGCAACTGGCAGATACCACAATCTATAAGCACTGGTGAAAGGAGCAAACAGGGATGTTCCGAGCTCTGCACTTCTATATCTGCTGTAGTTTCGTTCGCCATCCAAATTAAATGGCTGCCATCCTATTCCATACATCTTTCTCTCACCATCCACTACCCAATTTATGATCCCTCTCACTGCGTTCTCAGCCGTCATAAACTTCCCCGAAAAATACATTTTCTTTACGATATACCATAAAAGATATACAAAAAAATCCACCTGCTAAAATTAAATTTTCTCTAAGAAATTTTTCCGTAAACTAAAAAAAGCTTCTTTTGAGCGGTAGGAATCGACAGCTGGCTTTTAATTTTTTAAGCATTTTGGTTGATTCCATTAGAAATCCTGAATTATCAATTATTCTAGTCTGCTGCGTACAACTGGATTAGCGTACATGGAGGACGGACGGATAGGTAGGTAAGTAAACTAAATATCCTCCCTTTTACTTTCGAAAAATCCCCTTTCAGCGACGGAGCATTCGAGATCCATCGTTTTTCACAGGAAAGAAAGCAGAAAGTAATAACAATCAGTAGATAGGGACCAAGTAGTACAGCAGCAATCATAAAAGCAACCTGATGTCTGTTGTGTGCTTTCTATAGATCCCCTCCGTTCAATTTCCTCGTCCTATTTCCATTTATAATATATTTATAAAGTAACCGTAACAAGCGAAATAGGAAAGCTGGATGAATCGCTGCACTACAATTGCCCTTCATCCACCAACCTATCCGGGTACTTTTTATTTCCTTCTTTTACTTTCATCTAAAACTTTTTCCATCTCATTTTCCAAGTATTAATATCTTATCATGTGTTTTTTATTAGTTTTGATGAATATCTTCCAGTTTAGTAAATAAAAGTTATCNTCATCTAAAACTTTTTCCATCTCATTTTCCAAGTATTAATATCTTATCATGTGTTTTTTATTAGTTTTGATGAATATCTTCCAGTTTAGTAAATAAAAGTTATCCGCTCTGTCTTCCACAAGAACGCTGACTGACTGTATACGAAGAACATATGTAGCTGAGTGCAAAAGAAAACGCAGAAGAAGAAGCATTTAGAAGCTACTTTATCATCCAGTCCATTTTATATTTAATGATTCTATAGCATGCAAGTTCCCTCTAATGCGTTATAGTAAAAATTCCAATAAAAGCAGCCTGTATCTCAATACCATTCTCATCATCATCATCATTATAATAAATTTATCCTAGTAAACTTTTTTTAAAGATAACAAAAGGAGCCAGGCGAGACACAAGCTGTCCAAAAGGAATCAAATCGCTAAAATAATGAAACGCGACAATATTAACTGCGATTCCTCCCTTTCTCATTCTTCTCTGTCCTGAGAATTACTGCAGAAAGCAGGTTGCCACATTGCAGCTCAGCCACTGCTTTTTTTCCTTTTAAGTCTTATACGCCAGGAACTGGCCGGACTTGTCAATTTTTTGCCTATTTGATCGCGTGAGTGGCAAATGAGTGAACGCTTTTTCCTAGTTATGGTTTAGTGAACGTGAAAAAATACTTTAGGCCCTATCAATCTTTCATCGCCTTTTACAGGGAAAAAGCCTGCTTTTTTTCCTCTCATCCTTTTCCCTCGCCTCTCTCTCTCTGTTTACAAAGCCTTCCATTATTATATCAGTGAATGTTTGACGTTGGTGTTGCTTTGCTCCTTTTTTGTTAATTCTCTTCTATGAAAGAAGGTGATTTTTCCCTTACTCTTCATCAGCCAGTCGAACATGTTTGTCAATACAATTCCACGAAAGAAAAAAAATGCGAAGACGATCGGGAAAAGTTCCCTCTCTCCCAATCATCATTTCTTATTTAATATTTACTACGCCTTTATACCGAGACGTTTAACAACAGATTTCGTTTTTTCAACACGTTTTCCCATAATTGCATGTTATTAACAGCCAGTGTACAAAAAGAAATCCGTTCCCACCATGCAGCTCTAGCCGACTGCAAAACAATAATCATTTGTATTAGTAACAGCACCACACTCTCAAATGTTTTTTATCACGGTCGGATGCAAATTTATGCCCTGCATCTGTGTTCCAACTACTCTAACAACGAAACCTCCATTTTGTGATGTAACAGCCCAGAAAAAATTACCATTTTATATATTTCCTTCACTAATTATACGAATTACGAATTTAAAAAAATGAGAAAGCCTAGGTATACGTAAAAGCTGTGCTCATTACAGACTAAGAGAAAACATTTCCACCCGAGTAGTTAATACCTAGCTATAGTCAAATTTATTCACTAGGCCAATTCCGCTCTTATTTGCCGGAATCTATAATTTTTTCTGGAAACATAACAGTGTGGAGCGCAAAAGTTACTTCCAATACTTTCATCATTTTCTTTCTCTCCTTCTTCTTACGTCACTATTACCGATTACCCCTCAGCAGAAATTAAGGGTTCTCGTCTCCAATAAACCGCTCTCCTTCCCCTTTTATCGTAGATCTCAATAAAAAGACAATTGGAAAAGTGTGCCCATGACTCCAACTGGGGGAAAGCCTGAGAAATTCGAGAATCCAGAGGCGGACGTTACAAGGTTGTGAGGGTAGAAAATTTTTACGACTCCCCTAATTCTACCTTTCCAGTTATTACCTTAAATTTCCACACGATATTATTCATACGAAAAATTCTCATTTATTTGAGCCACTACTCAAATATTCCCAGCTACTTTCTCCCCTAAAATTAAATTCGTCTTAAGCACGCCATACAAAATGCAAGCAGATGTTCTCATCCATAATTACACTTCATTAATAGCTCATCTTGAGCTGAGAGCATCCAGAGATGAATGCAATAATACTGGTTATGATGAGTGAGGAATATGTGTGTGCACTTCAAATTGCTTAACGAATCGAACAAAATAGAGCGTGAGTATTGGGACTCCCTTCCCTCCCTCCCAGATCCCACAGCAGCCTTAAATAAAAATGAAATAATATACCTGTCTATCATTTCCCCGTGCAAGGAAAGAAAACAATTACCAAATCTCCAAAGAGAAAGGTATATGGTATATCGTCCAGCCTTTTATTTTCGCTACTTCTAGTTCTAAGACGAACACTTCCAGTTTACCAGCCAGCGAAAGCTTACGCTTTCCTCATTCCTCGAAAACGTGCTCGTTCAAGATTCACATATTGCCCAGTCGCTACTGCTCGTCTCCCTCTTCTCATTACTCTTAGCTCAACCTTCCCCTCTTCTCCTGCCTTCCAATTTCCGAAATAGGCCTGGGAATGTTGAAGTATCGTTCTTCATATTGCCTCCTGGGATATCAAGAAGGGCAGAGAAATATGGCACGGGATGAATACCAAGAATCTCGAATCTACACATTTTCAGATCTCTCTTTTCATTTGCCCAGGTTTTTTAGCTCAGGTATGCAAATTTAACTCCATCCACATCTGAGGAGCCACGCAGATTCCTACTCCCTCCTCACTAATCATCTGGCTCTGACATCATATCATGCAAATAATCTGCCTGTTCTCACATGAGCAGCCTTCTCTGGATTACATTTTTTTCTATCCTTGGAAGGAGCCAGGAAGCGAACAAATACCTATACACACTCTTTTCCCGACTGATATCATCATTTTCCTCCGTAATCTTATAATTCATCTTGCTCGCTACAGGTCTCTGCCATTAGCCCTACCTTCTTTCAAAGAGATTTGCTTGATGTGGAGATATGAGCCACATCAGGCGTAAACGAATATCATACTCAACTCATCCATCAATTAACACGCTTTTCCCCAAATTTGGCCACAGAAAAAGCAAGCGTGAATTCATGGAATATTCATTGGCAGCGAGACAAAGTGCAGATTTCGTAATTAGCAACGTGAAGCAAAAGTGGGGCTGATAGGATCATATGAAATTGAAAATGAAGTATTTCTTTCATGCGCCTGCTGATGATGATGAATTAGCTCTCAAAACATGAATGTCTACATCAATAATCTGCCGTGGATATACTTAACAGACCTGAATGCGAAAAGTTCCGTTCGTGAGAGCAGCAGCGGTTGCTGGATGATGAGCATGGTGGTGATGATGATGAGGGTGTGATTGGTGAAGGAAGTGCGACGCTGCACATTGTCCATAAGCGGCCGCAGCGGCCAGAAGAATTTGAGCAGGATTCGCAATTTGTGGTGGGGGTTGCTGTGCTGCATGTGCAGCTGCCACGTGTGCTGCTGAGTGATGGTGATGATGGTGGTGTGCACTATGATGATGGTGATGATGTCGTGGATGAGTGGTTACCACTGTGGCAGGTCCTCCAGGCGTCGAGAAGTTTGCTGTTGTCACCCCAAATGGAGGTCCAGCTCCGCCGGTAACAACAGTCCCTGGTGTCAACAGAGAGTGTGCAGCCACTGCGCCAGGGGGACAGTTAATTGGGATCAGTGTGGATGCGTGAGTGGGTGGGACTGTCGCAGGGGATACGTGAGTTCCTGGGGGTTTCACTGCACCTAATGGATGGTGATGAGCTGCCGCAGCGGCCGCTGCAACGCCTGGTGTGTAAAACACCCAAGGCGAGTGAATGTTCATGTTTGCTAATTTTTCATACACCACTAACTACTGTACATTGTTTTAGAGCTGTAGAACACGAAAGTTGTACACTTCACCCCAAAACTGCCAGATATTTTGCCATAAGCCTCAATAAACGAAATCCGTTTGCAAAAATCAGTTTCTCAACAATTTTTTTATATTCTACAAAATATGAGATAAAACCAATGCACCAAAAATTATATTCAGGTTCACAATTCCCTACCAAAAATGACCAAGAATATTCGACTAGAGACGTAGGTAAAACTTTCTTTTTCCTCCAAGAAAAAAATTATTAGCTCGCTTTTCCGTGTTTAAGAGCAGCACTTGTCATTTTCGACAATCGTTATTACCATCCCTGGCCGTTTCACCAGACCAAATCTTCTATCTTTATTGCACTTTACTCATATTTTTAGTGGCAATCAAACCTAAGACGTGTTGATACCACTTCGAATGGAAACTGACTTGTGTTCTGTCTCACTGTTAACAAACAACTACTGCGAAGAGGCAGATGTTCAAATATTTTGAACTCTTCATTTCTGCATTGCCCCTTCTTCCTGTCCCAAGTCCGATAAGCAGATCATGCAAGGAATAGCTAAGGTATGCATAAGCCGAAAGATGCGGAGCAGAAAAGACGCGGAGTAGAGGACACTGGCATCCTCAACGGTTGGTACACTGAAACTGACTGAGTCAGTCGACAGAAAGCAACAGATTTTTGCGTTAGCAGAGCTCATGCTAACTGAACCATCCCGTCGTCGTTCGTGAGAGCTAGACCAGAAGAAGTTGCACGCTATGCATGTGGCGAGGAACAAGAGCACAATCATGGTACAGCTATTACAACGCGCACCAATGTGGTTAGGCAACTATCAGTCGTGCCTTATATCTTTTGGTAAGGTAACTCCACTCCACAATCTCCGCAGAAAGAAAGAAAACTTGACTGGATTAATATTTTTTACGCTATATGTTCCACTGCTCCTCACAAGAAAACCGGTGCGTTATGCCAGAACGGCAGTGGCATTGATGGCGATTGTCCGATCCCTCCCCGAGTTGTGTAAAAACCGATAACAAAAGAAAAGGGACGAGTAGCAGTTTCTACCCATGTTTGTTATTGCTCAGAACGTAATTCCTTTTTTGTTCCGCTCCCAAAAAATAGTCGCTTTCGCGTACCCCACTACTAGCAATTCAGAACCAAAGCGTGTGTTCCATTCCATACTTTTCCTAGTGCGTCATTTGTCGTCACTTTTCCCATTATTATACTTTATCACGGCTACTTTTTCCCGTTTACCTTTACTCAAAAACTGACAAAAGACTCCTATTCAGCCAATACACTTCATGCCAGAAATTATTGTTATTAGTGTGATAAGTAGAAAAAGTTAGAAAGATATTCTTTTCGGATTAGATTCTCTATATTTTAAAGAAAATTATATGATAATATTCAGGCTCTCTAAAACAAGCGAGATGGTAAGTTCCATTCTGTTTGTGCCGCACACGCTATAATATAACACTCATTTTACGAGAATCTGCTTGCTCAAAGAGAGAAAAGCTTTGCAGATGAATACTTTTTGGATGCCTCTTGTCTGATTCAGAAATTGCAATGGGGATTCCACAACCAAGGCGAGAGCTAAAGCTTATAATGCGAGTGTAAAAAGACATGCACGCGGATCCAAAAAACGGAGATCAGGCAGGCTTCTCCTTTTTCTTATTCTCACTTTTACCCACTTGTCCTATTACTTCAGATATACTGCCGTGCTACTTCAGTCATCATGATAACTCATTACGCTCCACGCTCGCTTCCCTTTGCCACACACCCGCCCTGTCTCGCACCAGGCTCAAGCTACAAACTTCTTCTTCGCCCGTCTACCTCGATCCAGGCATTTTACCCAACCATTGGGGAGTTCTGAGACATTCCCAAACTCTGCACGTTGCTGCAATAACTCGAAGGAAAAAAATAACGGGAAAAAAGTTCCGTGGAACTTTTTTTCTCCAGCGCTCTCCACTTTGTAATTACTCTATATAAATACATATACAAAACACCATCCCATTTTTCTTCCTTGCCATGCATAACCACAGGAATATAACAGCAGAAAATTGTTTCCTTCTCAGTAAAAACAATTCATTTTTTAAAAAGAAATCCTTTTAAAAAAGTGCAACTCATTCCCTCAGTTTTCCACCAACGGAGTATTACGCTTCTCATCCCATCTTAACCCAATTTAGCTAACATTTTTTGGAATCGTTTCAAGAAACAAAAGGAACTCCAATTCGACTTTTTGAGTCTATTACTCTTTCGTTTAAAAAGTTTTTTTTATCAGAGTGCTACTGCTCAGGAACGGTATATAATACGGTAACGCATGCAATCTTATGCTCGCCTCTCTGAACTTTTCAAGTTTCACTACTGCAGTATCCTCTCATCCGCCTGGCATGGCAGCCGCACCATATTACATCTTCATCTCTATCCATTTCATTATCAATTATCATTCTCATGAAGATCGAGAGATGAGCTGTACGGAATGGAATGCTCATGCAAATGATTTTTTTCAGTGTGTCATTATTCCAACCATGCTCACACAGAGCTATTATACAACTGCCTAGATAGTATAAATCACAACTCTATCAAGACAACTACCCCATTTTTCTGATATAACACAACGATAATTAAAAGGTGCAACATGGGAAAGGTAGGAGTGCGTGTCCCTCCCTGCATTTTCATTTTATTAGGAACACTTGTGAATATTATTTGAGTGGAGTGTGCACGCCTGAATTTTTTATTCAGAAATTATAATAATCACGAGCTCCTCCGCACTCACATATTTTTCTCAACAATCTTCCCGTTGCATGTTGCATGAGTACATCATTTTTATGCGAGAATCAGAACGACTGCGTCATTATCATTAAAGCCCATCGTCTCATCATTTCGGAGGGAGAACACTATAGCAGTAGTAGCTGCAAAAGGCATAATTATTCTTTGCCAGCCCCTCATGTTGCATTATGCATTTAAACATATGGACAACATGAAAGACATTGACACTGCTCATTATACGTGAATCCACAATATCCACATTGACATTACTTTCATCTCGAGAGAAGATTGCGCCTGTCGCCTCTTTTATTTCCGTTCATTAGTATCCTTCAAAGTTCAAGAGAGAGCAGAATAAAACCGAGAGAGCTGTGAGAAGAAGGTGGCTTACTGGTTAAATGCAAATGAACAAACAGCAGCTACAACTTTAATAAAAGTACACTCCGAACCAAGCAATTTACCTTTTGTGTGCTACGTTATTGGAACTTAATTGCAATTCACTGGCACGGAATAAAACCTTGTGCTCATATCTGTCTCAATTTATTTATTTAGTGGTAAAAGAAGATACGTGGAAAATTATTGTTATTCCTTTCCATAATAGTAAATATTTCATTGTGCTAGCTCCCTTCTTGTACACTTTTTCCATTCTCCTACTAAATTAGACACATTTTCCCAACATTTTCCCACACAGCAGACAAACGCAGGCTTTCCCCTTTTGTACTCAACTTATTTGAGCGCAGCAGCGCACTCCCATTCACCATAATGACGATGGTGACAGCACCTGCCAAATATCTTTTTCGATATCCTCGGAAAAACTATCATATCTGTTAGACAGAGAATAGATACTTGTCAGTACCGTCAACAAAAAAAGCGGCGGCGCGGACGCGACTTGTGATGATTCTGGTGCATGTCATTGCATGATACAAACTCTTGATTTATGATCCAAAGTCCACGAAACAAATTAAAATGCTTTTCAATAAAAACGAGTAGAAATCAACCATTACCCCAGACAGGAACAAACAACACACCTACTCCATATTACTGCATTGCAGTTCCACATTTTTGTGCTGCATCAAAACATGCATTAATATCTTTTAACCCCAAGTGTCCTCTGTCCAGCTCTGTAACTATAATTTTTTCTATTTTTTCTAGATTTGTGAGCTGGAATAGTAGCATACGAGTACAAAATATTATGTAGATATATTAAAGTTTAGCTACTAGGTAATTTACGAAACAATGTGGCTAGCTAGGGATAAGTTAGAACAATTCATTAATGTCTTCATTGATAACTGACTTTCAAAGCTTCCCCTGTTTTACAAGCACAACAACGACCCGTAAACGAGTGCAAAAACCCAATTTCCCCAAACTTTACGACTGTTGTAGCAAACTTGAAAATGGGCGTTGATGTAGAAAACAGTACCGCAACATTCTAGCATTTTTCATGTTTTTTGCCTTTCCTCTTTTTTTCACAAAAAATGCAAATGAAGGTAACGCACAATTAACAGTGAGCAGACTTTAAGGCTAGTAGCCAACGGGTTGTTTCTTTAAATGGCTACCAACTACAGTAGCAAAAGTAGAGGAAAAGGGACAAAGTTTTGGCGAGAAAAAGGATGGGGACAGTTTGCTGGCGTGTTATTGCATCATGGAAATAGGTACCTACGTTCTTTTTGGAGTCAGCATTGTACAGTTTGCGAACAAAACACGCACGCAATCCATTTACCCTTCCGTCGCAATTCCTCCTTACCCTTCTAAAATTACGTAGTGCTAGGGCCACTACATAACATGCGAGCAGAACGAAAAACTACTGCACCATAAAACCGTCATGTCGACTGTCTAACTGTGAGTAAAAGCGGAAGTACCACTACCACTACATGAATGCCATTATCACCGTCACACACTTTAGCTGGCAGAAATTGCAGAGGGATAGGAGGACAAATACCATAACGTGCATAAAAAAGCCGAGCCTTTCACCATTATTTCCAACACAAAGTAAAAAGTTGAACATGCTTATTCAGCACATTCGTGACAGCAACAGCTACACTAACACGTAAATTGAGAAATTCACACTGATTATGAATACCAGAGTTCATTCATGAGGACAACAGGTAGAAAAACATGCTACTATAAAGTTGAAAGTACTTTTATTACTAGTTTCGCTAATTATGCAATAGGAAATGCAGCATTCTGAAAAATAATTTCCGAACGATGCGATGATGGCGATGATATATTTGATGATGATGATGAGCTATTCTCTGTGCTTGCTCAAGAGCCTGTTCACGAAATGGACTGGTCCTTCAATTTACACTTGACCGGTTTCAGTGGGAACTCAAAGGAAAGAAATCCTTTAAATTAATTCCACTAAAGTAGTTTCCGACTGACAGGGCTGCTTTAATGGCAAATGAAGTCGCTCAAGCACATGTACATTTCCCTTCTTTGGAAATCAAACGTGGAAAATCCCATTTCAGCGAATTAACTTTTCCTCAACAAGTAATCCTCCTCACAGTAGTTTTAGTCCGTATACCCTACGTACGTTATACGTAAGTTCAGACTCCAGACTATAACTCCATGTCATTTTTAGAGATATTTCCCGTAATGTCAACACTATTATCCACTGTAGGATATGTGATGTGATGCGGAATGGGGCTGTCACGATCACCCTTGACCTCCCCACTCCCCCATTGCCGTTACTATCTGACTGAATATGGATGTACTGGGCATCTCTCACTGACACTCGGATAGAAGACCAAAAAAGCTCATTGAACAGTTTGGTGTTGGGTGTATGTATAAGTGTTTGTAGCCGTTGGTCAGTAAAATGTATGGCACATCCTTGTTAGCTATATTCGTATCTACAATTGTATATACATATGAGCTTTCTCTTTAAGGACGGGGAAAAGGGAAAGGGAAACATTTTTCTGCAGTCAGAATTCCACTCGAGCTTTTTCCTCTTTTTCTCTTTTTCTTCCTACTTCTCAAGAAACCCCCTTTAGGTCGTAATACTTCAGGACTTAGGAAGATTTGCTCCCACTTACCAAACTATGAGGTAAAAACGAGAAAAAAACTTGAAAAATATTTTTATGCCTTTCTGTCATTCTTTTTCTTTTTTATGTTCCCTTGTGGCCAGGAAGAGACGTGGACGATGGGAAAATATAGAGAGAGGGCTAAAGGCGGCCCAAGCAGGCATATTGAAGTGTCCTATTCTCCTTAAGAATTCTAGGAAGGATGAAATGAAAACGTTCCAGAGAAATAAATGGGATCATTGCAAGACAGATCTGAGATGAGCACTGCATGGCGTGCGGAAGGGAGAGAAAGGTGAGCTAGATGAAACGAGAGTAAAGACTTTGTTCCACCTTGCCGAGCTGTCTAGTTTCCTGCTACAAAATCTCCCCACCGTTTTTGTATTATTTATGACATGATGAGTTCAATTTTATTGCAAAGAATGCCCCCAGCTTTGTGCCCTTCTCCTTATACTCACTCCTTACAAGGAAGCCATTTCATATCATATCGCCAAGGATAAGTATTCATTCATCATAGCAATTACAGTGACTAAAATACCTGCTCATGTTTGAATGCCTTGCTTGACAGCTTCAAAATAGTTGCGCAGAACTCGCGGATAAATCATTCCCATCCACATAGTATGTAGCGAGCTACAAATTATATTCTTCACATCTTGCTGAATGCTGACGCGGTTTGATCTTGATCTCTTTATACCGGATTTCATTTTTACTGGGAAAGTTCATACTGCCTGTGTAGTTGAAACCCATTTAATAGGAGAATAAAAGGAAAAAGACAAGAATGTTTGATATTGAATGAATGCTAATAAAAAACTAGTAATCCTAGGCCTTTTTAGGTTTACTTTACTTTGATAAATGTATTATTTGCTGATATCCTAAGGAATTCTAGGAAATTGAAGGGATAATTGGTCAGCAATAATTGTGGCCGAGCACAGGACACCTTAAAATACTTTTACTGCAAAAGTCAGAAGAAACTTATCTTGATTAATATATACAGGCAATCAACAGCCTTTTTCTTGTCGACAATCAATCGCGCAAGTTCACAAATTACAATTGTACCATGTTTAAGTTTCTTCCGTTCTGACGACATAACTACCAACGTGCCAACAAGTTTTACCGTTTATACAGGATTACCTAATATAAGAAATTAATAGTGCTTTTCATTTATCCTGGTTTTAGTCCAATGAAAAACATTGCAATAGTGCCAGACTGCATAGCATTCATACATTTTATTTCCCATTCCGATTTACGTAGAAATATTGCAACTGACTGTCGATTTTTTTCAACACATACGTGATGTGTCAAAAATTGAGCAATACAACTTTTCCCATTATAATAACTTTCAGCATAGGTATGTGTAGCAATTTTATACATACCGTGACCGTACGGTGATGATACTAACTGAGTGAATGTTCAAATGGGTAAATAAGGCAAGCCCAATACAAGAATTTTTAGAAAAATGCATGGCTGGAGCCATCTAGGTGGGTGCACGCCATTGTGGCCGTCACCATTACCGACACGGTAAAACGAATATGGGAGAAAACACGGATGTTAGAAGCATACAAACGATCACTTTCACCTGCCCTGTAAAACCGCAATATACCTTGGATGTTTCTTGCTTGTAACTTGGAAGCGAAGAACAATAATGCTCACCATAAGGAAGTTCATAACTTGTAATGCAATTTTTTGTAGTTTTACGATTTTCAAGATGAATATAACTAAAAGTTATGTTACAAAGCCCAATCACCATTATTTAAGCATGTAATTCTTCCTGAATAGAAATTCGCTTAAAAGTGAAATTGATGACAATGCGATGTGTATGCAAAATGAAAATTAAAGGAACAAAGGCGATTGTACTTACGCTTCCAATTCGAAGGATATCCTGTCGAAAGTCAGTTTGAGTACCCTGAGTACCCATTTCAATATCTGTAGAAACTTCAGCTTTCACTTGCTCCAATGTTACTTCTTTTACTTCTTCGCCTGCGACAATCCCATCTTCAACTTTCATTGCCTCCGTGGCCATCGTAGAATTCTCAGTCCTACTATTTCGCCTCGTCGTATTCGTAATAAACCTAAATCACAGAATGAGAGTGAAATTCATTAGCTTGCTCAATCACATTTTTAGAACAAAAATATGGAAACATCAAAGGCTAAACTAAAATATGATTGTGTCATTTCCTTCCTAACCTTGTAATATCTACAATCTTATTGACTCGCTGTACTAAAACCTCACTTGGCCATTGTTGTCCGTTTCTTGACACACGGACCTATTTAAATGAGTATGTTTTTAACTTCGCTTTATGTGCAAAAACGTTCTAAAAACTTTCATAAACTTGAGTAATTCTTCGAAATACTTACTATTTTGTTGTAATTTAAGAAACACTGTCCGGGATTCAGGAGGACTCTTTTAAATGCAAGCATAGAAAATGATAAATGATCCTCTGTATCAACAATATCGTCAACAACAGCAACTGCTGCAAATCAGAATTCTTTAGTAAATGTCATCTAATTTTTCCCTTATCCCTGGCATAATGTCAATGACATCTGCACATTACTCTAACCTAGTTGCTTTTGCTTTGTAGATTATTCTGGTTATTGGAGTTAAGTGAATATTGACCAACAAAATAATGATAAAATAAACCTGACCAATAATTTAAAATGTTTAAACCTTGTTCTAACCTTATTATCTTCCTGTCATGAACAGAAATACTTCAAAATCACTTCCTCTTCCAACTAGGCGTTCTGTGCTTTCTTCACTTTTATGTAGAATCACAAAAGTACAAATCCCTCTCCCTCTAAAAATGTTAAATTAAATGGTCTCGTGTATCGCCATCCCCAAACAAACTTCTCATAATCCAGTAAATATTTTACGCAACTTTGTGAAAAACAGTTCAACTTTATCACAATTAGTGATTAACTAACAATTTGACAATTAGCAATACCGTCTGTCAGTCTCGGTGCAGGTGTTCAGTGTTGTGATCCGATTTTTTTGTTCAATGCACCTGTCGTATGTAAATATTTGTGTGTTGAGCGATGCAATATGTAAACCTCAAAGCATGTGAACTGTTTGAATCTCTGGATTCCCGCGGCACCCAATATTATCTGTCCGAACTGGACTACTCTATGGTTGTGCTTGACAAATGAGAAGACAAAGACATCGGTTATACTACTGTACATTAGTAGGTTGGCTTTGGCTATTTTATGTATTTGGGTCCGCACGTTTTCAAAATGCATACAATTTAGGTATACCGATATTTTTTAAACTCTAATTTATTATTTTGAAGTTCTTTTTGTAGGACACATATAAAGTTTTTGTAAACTACTACATTTTAAAATAAACCTATTAAATAAAACCGATGTTACCTCACGCACGCATACACTCATCGTTCGTTTTGCATTGCACTAATCTTATATCAAGAGTATTTAAACTTAATTAAGGTCAACTAAAGATTCACATCACAAAGAAAACTGAGAAAGCAAAATTCAAGTTTAAAAAAATTCTGTCATTAAGTTACTGCACTAGTAGTTAACTGTAGATATTATTAACAATTGATGCAGCAAACAACAATCATCATCATCACTTCATCGGTTAAATGGTCTCTGTCTATCTCTATTTCGTAAGAGAGGGCCCTGATTATTGCCACCCATTGGAGGATTACGGCCCATTGGAGGAGCTTCTCTATAAGAATTTCTTGAGCCATATAGTTGATTACGAATTCCTCCTCCACTCCCTGACGACCCTTGAGATCTCATAGGAGTATTAGAACGGAATTTGTCCTCGTACATAGGCCGGCCGCCGGAATGATCTGGTCTGCCATAAGATGAATCACGACCTTCTCCACCGCTTGACCATCTGGGCTCACTTCCATAGCCTTTGCCTATGCCACCGCGTGACCCTCTTCTCATTGATGACTGCTGACCTTCAAGACGCTGACCAAAGTAAGAGCCTCCACTCTGCAAGGACCTAAACCTTCCTCTTTCTCCATACGGCTTTCCCAGCAGAGACCCTCTAGGACTTCCTCTGCCTCCTCGACTATTGAACCCATCAAGTCCAGTTCTTATCCCTCCCTTATTGTACGCAGCAGCTACGGAACCGCTCTGCCCAGATGACTCAAGTGCAACAAAATCATCTACATGAAGCGACGGCGGTCGAGATGTATTGGGTGGGCGAGACCGGAAGGGGTCCAAACCACGGCCAGACCCACTCACAAGTCCCCTTCCAAACCCACCTCTCATATTTCCTCTCATGTGCGAACCGAATGGCTTTCGATGAGATGTTAGTGGACTTAATCCTATAGCTGACTGCCGTTCCACCGAGATTTTTATTTTCGCACGATCTGTAGTAGGGGTGGCAGGGTCTTCTTTCTCTGTACCTGTAGCTCCGTCGGAGGATTTATAAAACTTTTCTACTTCCTTGATTAGGTCGACTTCAGAAAGGTGTGCTTGGCAAAGTTCGCTTAGATCACATGTCACCAAGTCCGTTTCGGAGTAATCTGAATCCATGTCGAATGCTGGAGGAATTGATGTCAGCCAGAAAGGAGGGAGATTTTCAGAACCCAGCTTCTCAACGATAACAAACACTGGTCTTTTGCTGAAAAGATCTTGTAATAAATCTGGTGTTGGCAGAACCGTTTCAGGTGTTACTTCAACGGATTCTTTTTCGTCGTCCAGATATTCAACGGTGCCTGTTAGCATAGCTAAGGTACTTTCAACTTCAGTACTTTCAATGTTCATTTGCGATCGATGAGTGCCACTGTTAAGTCGAGCTAAGAGTTTCTGCACACTCCTTAGTAACTGAACTAAAGGATGTGCTGGATTTGACAGAGTAGCCTTTTGTGAATCGTCATCCTCCATTGGCTCACTAGTGTCATCTTGGCTTTCAATTTCTTCTCTTTTATAAGCTCCTGGCCAGTCTACAGAAGCTTTAAACTCTTGTTTGGTTAATACACTGGATCTGTTTGTAACGTTACTTCCTGTGCCATGTCTGGGTGAAGTTAGAGATCTCAAAAGTTCCACAGTTGATGAGATACATGACCATGCAGCTTCAAATGTGTCCGATTTAGATAGATTTATATCAGCCAGAGTTATTAATAAATTCTTAAAAATACCCCCAGTCTTCTCAATGCAGCTCCGCATGTGATAGAACCCATATTCAGTCTCTGCAACAATCTCCAACCCACGAAGAACACCTTCCATTACTCTACTTTCAGAGAATTTGTACGGGGTAGTTGCAACGTAGCTTGCCAATGTATTGCATATTGTAAGGAATATGTCCTTCGGGGGAAGCGAATTTGCTAGAACAAATTTAGAATCGTAAATTTTTCCAGAGTATCCATACATTGGGACAATGAGGTTTATTTCTTGATCACACAAAGACTGAAAAATCGTGACAATATTTTCCTGAGCCAGGATATGACTTGCTGAATTCGGAGAAGTTTGTTGTTGTGAACTGGCATTGATTACCATACAACAGAATTGAGTAATTAGGTCCGTGTATTTTTCATCTAGTTTAAGAACGCCTCTTAAAGCCTGCATAATTCCACTTTTAATTGTTCCGGAGTTATTAATCAAAGAAGAAAGAAATCCCAAAAGCCTGGCAGTATTTGCAGAACATGTTAACAGTTTTGGGGTCTTAGACTGATCTAACCAAGCTTTTATTGACATCGTTTGAGACGTATTGCTTCCGGTATTTGGTTGTTGTGAATCTGCCTGGCCTTGTTGTGCTTCCATATCGCTTTCAATAAAGGAAAAGGCTGAATCTAAAATTGCTCGACAAACCACCATACAAGTAGATCCAGACAAATCAGCTAGTTGCACACAAAGGCGCTTCAACAGTGAAATCAACCTTGAATTAGTTGAGCTACATAGGACACTGATCATTTCTTGAATTTGTGGAGAGAGACCATGAATATAAGCACTCCATAATCTTCGTAATTTGACATTTTCCATGCACTCTTCCTCGGTTAAGGGAATTTTAGAAGCGATAGGTAATGGGAGAGGGAGAAGTTCAGAAAATATCCCAACACCAGTAATGAATGTTGCTGGTTCTTCCATTGTGTATTTAATTATTTCAGATATTACGGCTGTCCAAGTGCTTTTGTTTAGTTCTTCCTCTGATTCGACACCTTGCTTCAAAGCAGGAATTGTGTAAGCCAGAAGGGTACCCACAATATACTGTCCCACTTCGCGAGACCTTCTATAACAGGGAGCGCTAGCCGGTATGCATTCAATAACACTATATAACCTCAACAACACTGAAATTGCAGTCGTATCTTTAAAGTCTGTAACGGAAACAAAAAGGAATGTATTAGAACATCCAACGTTACATACATAACTAGCGCATAAATTTACATGTACAAGCATCATTTACTTCCGTACCCGTCTTTCTAACGTGAACTACTTGTGAAATTATTCTCCGGATCATCTTTAGCATTGGAGAGAGAAGATTTATCAACGCGTCACCTCTCTCAGTCACTAAGGTGTACGAGTGAATTGATGGCTGAGCATTAAAATCATCCACAGTCTTCTGGAAAATTGATAGAAAGGTGGAAATCGCATCTAAGCTATGAAGCTTGACCAATGCAACATCATACTTCAGTTCCTTAATAATCATGTCGTCTACATCGGCGGCAACACAATTCTTCACGTCATCTGAACCACTAGGAACAACTGAGACAATACAACAATAACAACAAAATTTACAGAAAATCTTTATCAAAGTAAAATCCAATACAATACAATTTCATGAAATGTAATGACTTTTACCTTGAGCGCATAGAAGCCGCATACAAGTTGTAAGTTCAGGTGGGCAACCCCAATTACTTCTGCTGTTCTTCACTCGAAATAAATTATCCTGGCTTGGTTTCACAATAGCAAATAATTCTTCGATTCCTTCTAACGAAAACACGTTCGAGTCTAGTGTTGGACGAAGAAATGGCAACACTAATGAAACGTTTGCGGTTAGTCCTTCGACATCCTCTTCCATGCAGCTGATGATTTCGTGAATTTTCATTCCATGCTATAGTACCACATCAAAATGAAGCAATAAAATTTATACATACAGCTATATACAATAATCGCTAATTTCATTATTAAGCATTTGACTTCCTTATGCTACCACTCACCTTCATTAAGAAGGAATAATTTTCGCCGTTTCTTACAATAAAAGCAATGACCTTACTAGCATAGCCTCTTCGCACCGATCTGTCTTTCAGTGCTTTTGATTGCGGTAAATTTTCTGATGGCTTTACTAGACAGTTTAGAAGTGGAACAATCAGATCTCCAATAGTCAAGGTAGCTGACAAACATTGTCGT
This sequence comes from Acrocyrtus sp. NNG-2020, assembly GCA_027744115.1. NCBI lineage: Eukaryota > Metazoa > Arthropoda > Collembola > Entomobryomorpha > Entomobryidae > Acrocyrtus > Acrocyrtus sp. NNG-2020. Next base: position 6,811 of record JAHZND010001604.1, on the reverse strand, counting down.
CCAAATATGGTAGATAAGAACGAAACCAGTGTTTGCAAACATGCGATATCTTCATTTTTGTCTTCATCCGATTGCGAGATTTTCGTGGGATTTGAGTTCTCCAAAATTTCAGAGTCTATAAGTTTATCGACACATTTTACGACTTCCAAACAATGGCACGCATACAGTGCTGAATTAGTACCGTCATCTTCAAGCTGGGCAAGCGTTTTCAAAAGTATAGTCGTAGACTCGCCTTCGCTGCACAAATACACGAGACCGCACTCCCATTCCAAAAGAATGGAAATGATTTCACAGACTAACCCTCCTGTTCTACCGTATAAATCCTTATTATTTACTAGTACCGTACTCAATTTAATAAACTGGTATTGTTCCAAAGCTTTCACAAATGATACTTTAGGATCATGGCCAGTTACGGATGAACGTGGTAAGTCAACAACACTTCCAGCAGGTAATATTCTTAGAGGATGTGAAAGATACTGGTCTACCTTTTTAGCCATGTCACGTAAAGTTTCAAGGATGTGAACGCAATCATCTACGTCTTGCGCCTCAACTGAGGTACTTAACTCCGAAGAACTATTTTTTACGATCCCTAATACAAATTCCTCGAACGCGTTAAGATCTTCCAGAAGTTTAACCTTATTTAGAAATGATCGTATTGAAAAGGAGGCTCGTGTGCCTATATTTTTGCTCAGAGAGTATTCCAGTAATTTTGTATAGCAGCTGTCTTCGTCATCATCCTCATCCCCAATAAATGCTCGAAATCCAGATTTCGTCAAGATCATACAGTCCAAAGTTCTTAAAATAGAAAGTCGCATAGAAGTGCTCATGAACTTTTCTTCGAATATTTCAATAAGCTTCTGCTGGACCGTTTGGCCTCCTTCCACAATACTTTTATCCAGTTTATGTGTAAGAAGTGACTCAATGATCCTTTCGTCAGAGATTGACATGGCATGCAAGAGTCTAATGCCCACTTTAATATGACGTGTCATAAAAGGTAGTTGAGCGTGTCGCTTTGCTAATGGCAAGTCAAGACCCCACGTTGTCCACAACAGTAAAGCTTCAAGAAATTCTGCAAAAAATTAAGAATGTTACTGTAATTTATTATATCAAAAATTAAGATTTTTGGAGCTTAGGGAAAGTGAGCACTGTTTAAGCTAACCTTCTGATACAGTATTTTCCCCATTAAAGATTCGAGGTATCATTGGAATCAGCTCTTCAATGTCCTCAACCCAAGCTTCAATTTTGTCTTTTTCAAAGGATAAATTATTTTTAGACCACTCTTGAACTTTACACTTTAAAAAATCCATCATTTCATTTGCTGATTTTGCCACAGGTCCGAGAGTTTGAGATACTTTAAAGTTCTGTTACAAAGAATAATACATGAGCGCACCCCAAATAGCAAAATGCAAACAGACTTTGTTTACTTTAGGAAGTCGTGATCTTACCTTAAGAGGCAAAACTCGAAAACTTTCTGAAAATGGATTGAATGAAGGGCCAAAAATTTGCGTCCACTGTTCCTCCCATTCACCGTATTCGTATTCCGGAAAGTCTGGCATTTCTTCATCACTAATAATTTCTTCGATACCTGGCTGCTGAAATTCATCTAACAAAGAATCTTGATCGCTTAAAGGTTCTATAGCTGGCGATCCCGTTTGAATCTCCCGACCTTGCGGACTGGCCTTTCCAGCTGACGATATAATTGTAGAGGCAACATCTTTCTCTTCCATTTCCACATCGTCTAAACAAGCACAACGGACAATGATGACAATGGCATTATAAAACACTTCATTGTAATTGCTTACTAACTGCTAAATCATTAATTTAATGTTCAATAAAAATTAAATATTAAATATTACCTTCCTCGGGAAATACTTCCCCATCTGATATGTCTTCAGCGTCTTCCAGATCCGCTAAAGTGATTGGTGTTGAGGTTGCAGGTTTCAAAGGAGCTTTTACTAAATTATCTGGGGTTGACACAAACTGGTCATCTGAGCTTAAATCCGATTCGACATTTTCTCTATCTCTGTCAATTGGCTCTTCTGTATACGTTTTCTCTTCTCGAGAGGTTGAAAATGGAGAGTCAAATTTGACCCGTGTTGTGATTGTAGGTATTGCCTGAGGCTCATCTACATCCGATCCACGTTTAGAGTCTGAAATGGGAGGTGACGGTGCAGTTTCCGTTTTGATCGGTATAACTGGATGGCCATCATTGGAATTAGTTGGAGACACAACTGTTGTTTCTATTTTTATGGGCCCAATCTCTACTTGCTTCTTTGGGGAATCTATATCCACTGGAGAAGAAGTCAAATCGTCAACGGCAGCGTCCACAACATTACAATCCTTTTCTGGCTCTGAAGCAGATTGATCAATACTCGTTTGTTTCAATGGCACATTTTCCACTGGAAAACCGTACACAGCTAAGGTAATGGTAGAGTAAATTCCTCTAACAATGAGTCCATCAGTGATGACTTGATCTTCTGAGTCCACGGACAAATGGATTCTGCATTTGTCATTAAAGCTAAAATTTTGCAGGAGTGTAAATGCAGTCTTATTCGGAAGCTGCAAATCATTATAGTAAAACTCTAATTCCAATTCTGATGGATTGGTTGCTCTGAAATTTTAAAAGTGAAAAAGTAAGATTATTTACTTAACATTTGACATAAAAATGAAAATAAAACAGTAATGTTTATGTACTTAATGTAAATGTTCATGTACTTAGTAAGTCCAGTACTACTTACTTACCCTAACTGATACGACCCATTGGATAAATTGACCGTTGCTCCCAATGGAATCACTCGAACCTCTTTAATCTGAGTGGGTTCCTTTATCTGAACTAAATCCGCATTCAGCTCCTATACGTTAAAAATATAGCTTTTATTGGCTGGCGCGTCCTACGATAAGCATGAATTTAAATGGCTGAAAATTCTTTCTGTACTTACATTGCTATCATGAAAAAATGTTCCCAAAAATATTAGTTTCACTTCTCCTTTCTTATCTTTGGATTCTTCTTTGTCTTTATCGGTTTCAGACTTCACCTCAGGAATTCGGGGAGTGTCTGTGTTTGTCAGTAAACTTAGGGCTGATATATTGCTCGTGCTCATAGAAAGATCCATCGTCTCCAATCTAAAAACAAAAATAAATATAAATACTACATACCAGGTAAAAACATTTTCAATTATCCAAATGCAAGAAAGTAATAGATTGCTGATACTAACTGTATAGTTTATAGTATGCTATGCTGATGTTACTGTTAACTAAAATGAGCTACTTTTTCCACAATAAACTACTTTCAACTGTCAGCAGCTGCACTTTTCAATTAATTAATGAAACACCAGAAATTATGCGCCCATCTTTTTATGTGACATGATAAATACTTTTTCGCTTTTCAGTTGTTAAACAACAGTACATTTAATTTGAAGCCGACAGGTATAGACAGCCGACTGACAGGAAAGGAACTCAATTCAATTGTCAATAGTAAATACACTCTTAAAAATGATAAATAAATGCACTCTGCTAGCTGGAGTTGGAGTATCTTAGTATTTTTGGTTTTATGATGCTCCCGCAAATAATGAGGCTTTCTTGTTAACAAGAATGGGGCACTGCTAGATTATTAGGTTGTACATTAAAGTAGAAAGGTTGTGCTCCTTTTTACAAGTTTTTACCTACAAAGCCTACCTTACCTATGTACCAGCAAAGCAGCAAATCTTGTGAATTGTGATTTGTGGTGTGTGAAGTGAATGCACGTTACTCAACTCAATTGTTCTAGCATCGCATCGTTGCGGATGTTGCTTGGGGGAGGAAGTGGAAGTGAAAGCCCGACCGATTACGTCATTGCTATATAAAAATGCAAAAATGGATTTACTGGCTGCAAAGAGCACTACATTTTCGCATGACGCTGTTCTTCTCTGACTTTTATTAAATCAGATAGGCGCACGAGCTATTTTTATATTTAGCGTAGCATTCGGCTTTCATAAAATTTATGAGCTCCGCTCTAGAAGATGTTCCTTGAATTATTCTAAACTATCACATTTGTCATTTGTCTAGAATTATGCTTCCCACTTATGTATGTGTGGTTGTGGTTATTAATACTACAGATATGATGATGCTGATAAGCGATAGCACTTACTAAATGGATTTTTTTAATAGAGCCTATTGTTTCAAGCGATTAGCTAATGGCGGACTAATTTTGTTTCACTGTCTTTTCTAAATGTCAGAGTTGACGCCGACACGGAGTCTCCGAGGGAGGTAAGAAAATATTGGGGCATCATCATCGCAGCGTAGCGCTAGCTAATTCTATGCAAATATTATTACAGCAGCGGCACGACACTCGCTGGTGAAAGTGAAAGAAACGGGCTATTGTTTTTGTTATGCATTATGAATATTCGGAGCAAAAGCGTAATAATGACAGAGGCAAAAATAATAATAATTTCTTGAGCATGCACATTACTCATTTATAGCAGTACAAGTTCCAGCTTCGTGTGTCCTGATAGTCCTGAAACAGGGAGTGTATCGTTTTAGCCGAAGTAGGTTCGAGTTCCAGCTCCAGCTTCCAATTACTATTTCAGTAGGAAGCCGAAGCCATCACTCAAAAGAGTCCGCAACATCACAAGAGCGACTGAGAGTCTGGGCAGTTGCTTTCCCACTAGACATGATAATCATACTAATGCAAGTGTAATTGTTTGGTATACCCGCTACCCGCTCTCAATCTTTCTTTACTCGCTCCTTCTTGTAGAAGTCACTCATCATTAGTTTGCTTGCACGGTTCCATTGATTTACTCCGATATGAATGGGCTATCTCCAGGATGCGCATTCTGTTTATATAAAGAGAAGCTGCTCACCATCATCATCATGAAGAGGAGTAGCAGTACCCGCATTCCCACTATTCTCAGCCACTTTTCTCCTTGGCCGGCAGGCTTTAGCTTTCACCATAGCTGCTTTTGCTAGGGAAAGTTGGATTGGAGCGGATGGGTATAAAGTTAGAGTTACACCCACCACTATTGTCACGCACCTCGTCACAGAAGATAGCGGGATAGGGTTCGTATTACGTAAATCAATAGGTACATGGAGAGTACAACAGTGGAGGGAGAGCCATTAGAAACATTCCTGATTCCATATCGGTATTATTGGCTGTACTTCTTTGCTTTTCATTTTCCATCTCTTTCATCCTTTTCACAGACTATAAGCCACTCTGATACCCTGGAAGCCTAGATTCCTTGTAAAAGTTTTAAAAATTACCTAGGTTTGTAGCTTGAAGTAGTAGTATTATTACTCCCAGTTGGGGTTTACACTATACCAGTGTGGCATTTAAGTAGGGTTATATTTTTCCTATCAGACAACTTCATTATAGCCGATAGCACGCACGCCTCCTCAAATACATGCAATATAAGGAAGGAGCATATGCTCATACTTGTATTGTCCTTATTCATGTCATCATGATGTTGCATGAATCTGCTTTCACTTGTTTTTTGGAGTCACGGAAGGAAGGTGGGAGAAATTATAGTAAGCAGGGGTAATAACAAATACCTATTTTCTATGTATTTCTGTTCCCACATACCAGTCCCACTTTCTTCCCTTCTCCCTTTCTCCGCACACCACTTTTAATCGAGGATCAATAGTAATAATCAGCAATAAGTTCATGTTAACCAGCAATACTTTCCCTTTTGTGTTAATGATTTTACTGAGTGTGTCGTCTGCATTTTAGTTTTAATAATATATTTGCAAGTTTGCAAATAGCAGTGTTTTCCACTCTCTTTTGTGCATCGTGACAAATTGTGCATTCGTGCGGACTTGTGCGTGCTCATTTTTACTGTCTTATTTATAATACCCGATTTTGGTACTTTCTCAAACTAAAAATTTGTATAAAGTACTTTTAGACTATTGTTGCTTTTGTGTTTTTGTAAGAGTAACAACTTTTCATACACACTTCTCTTAACTTTTGTGCTGTGACTCCGACAGACAATTTTAGGGATTTGTGGGAAAGAATAGCAAGGAGCTGCCTTTTATGAAGACTTTTATAGCTATTGCTAGCAATATATATTTGTGGAGCGCCAATACCATTGAATATGGTTATCGCAACAATGACAATAATCCCATGGAAGACAACGCGTCCATATGCTGAGATAATGGAATTAGCACGCAATCTTCAAGCATTATCGTTGTAATTCTGTGCAATATGTTTTTTGGCAATATTACGCTGTCTCTGATAATTCAGCTACTAACTAGGACTATGCAAGTGCTAACCTTCCCATAACTATTTGCACTCATGGAGGAAATAGGAAATCAACAGGCGTGTGAATATGTAATAGAATGTAACCAGGTGTGGGGAAAAGTGAAAGTAAACTGTTCCGCTTCACAGTAAAGCTACTTTCACTGTTTGGATAGACCGAGTGAGAACTTGCCAGTTTTTCCCTTCATGTGCATCCCCAACTTTGCTCAGTAATTCAAGACTTTCCGCTCATCAAAGTACGTTTTGTGTTCTGTTGTAGTGCTCTTGATTTTTTCATAGTCTTAAGACTTTACTAATAAAAAGCTACAAATTCAGGAATGAACTAGAGAGTAGTAGTTAAACAGGGAAACAATTAAATAGTTTTTGCTGACATTATGATTATGACATTACTACAACAATTAAATTAAACTTCTAGCGTCCGCTGGGCGGACACGTTACATATCTGAACTGGTTGAAACCTGAAAGCTAAATAATTATTATTAGTTAAGTGGAACTTCCCTTTGAAGGGAATAAAATTGAAAAATGGCGAACATGGCGCAGTTAACGCGGCGCCAAAGCTCCAGGGAGCTTGGCCGCCAGCGTTCC
>JAHZND010001603.1:0-20997 GCA_027744115.1 Acrocyrtus sp. NNG-2020 | reverse complement strand
TCTTACCTTAGCGTCCTCGGCATCTGTTGTAGCTTCTGCTTCAGTTTCCACTTCTGTCGTGGAACCACTTTCCATCCCTGTGTCGCCTTTTTTCCCTTTCTTCCCGTTGCCCGACTTACCCCCTTTCTTAGCTTTCTTTTCTTCCTTCTTTCGTCGTTTCTCTTCTTCTGCTGCCTCATCATCGTATTCTGATTCAGTCTCAGATTTAGCTCCTTTTTTCCCTTTCTTCTTCCCTTTCTTACTACCCTTGCCCTTGCCCTTCTTCTTTTTCTTACCTGCCTTGGATTTTGTTTTATCGATATCGGCCAAAGATCGCCTCTCCTCAGGGGAAGCAAGTTCGTTGGAAAGAGGCTGCATATCATTCTTTTCTATCCACTCCTTAATGGCTATATTTAAGTAAGTCTCATTATAAGTTGGTTGTTTAGTTAAATGATGGATTAAAAGTTAGTTCCAATGAGTATTAGCTTGGGAGGAATAAATGATAAAAAAAATTACATCGTTTTAGTGCATTGTCTATAGCAGGTGGGAAGAAGCTCATGCAGGAATCCGAAAAATGATCAAATTCCGTTTTAATCAGGCGATACACACCCTTAACTGTGACTAGGTCATCCGGAATTTTGAATTGGAACTGAACTTCTGAAAAATTATGTCCATCGTAGTCAGGACACTGAAATATATTTCCCCATAGGCAGTGTGTGAGTTGTGGGATGCTCAGGACGTACTCGAAAATTCCTACTTCAGGGTCATAAAAATCGGATAAATCCTGAAGAATGGCGTAGGTGCACTTGTTCAAGAAACGTTGCTGGTTTACGATTATGTCGTGATATAGCTAAAAACAGAATCAATTCATCAGTACCTAATTAGCTTATACCTAAATGTCAAATGCGTCAATTCACTGGGGCAATATGAAAAACTATTCATTTTATATCCTACCAAGCCCAGCTCTGAAATCATATCCATATTGCAGCACAGTGCAGGTAATTGGAGAAATTCTTTCAGTTCATCTACAACCTGAAGGAGCTCAGGCGCAAGCTTGAGAAGTGTTTTCATATTCGGTTTTTCCAGTTGACATCTCCAGTACTCCAAGTAAGCGTTCACTTGGCTGAGCTGGACAAAATCGGGTATGTTTCTGCACGCAACAAAAGTCCTCCACTCTTGCAGAGTTTTGTTCCGCTCAATCCTCCCAAGGACCCATTGATCAAAGGTGTGGATACACATAGAACTGGATACAAGCTGTCCCTCCCGCTCGGTTCTTTCTATTTCCGCCTTTTTATCGGCAACAGCTTTCAACTCTGCCTCTCGTTTTACACGCTCCTGCTCTTCTTGTTCAGCTCGTTTTTTGGCTAACTCCATGTCTTGCTTTGAAACTGGGCCTTTCTTACCTTTTCCTCCTTTCTTGCCCTTCAATTAAAAAGTGATTTGACATTGTAGCATATTTATTTCCCATACTCCCAACTTTTCTCTATGCCTAATTATGCCTATTTTTTATGATTATTTCTACAATTGATAAATAACCTTTGAGCCTTTCTTCCCACCACCCTCTGCCGATCTCCCTCCCCCTCCATCATTTTTCTTTGACTTTTTCTTTGAACCTTTTGCCATATTTTAAAATCTATAAAAGTTAATTTGTAATTGACTCTATAGCTGCTTGAGATATTCGAAATTGGTAATGTCTTTTACTATTTGCAGCAATTTGTGAAACTAATGCTCAAAATAGTATTGCAAATGTTTGAATTCAAAGTTTGCCGTGAACGTATATATTCGCACGTCACCAAAAACCGTGTTTATGAGAACTGATTAACGCAATGCGGAATCTTGATAGATGTGTGGGCAAAATGAGATGGACAATGATATGTCTAAATAATTTAATGTATCTCGGCAACTAATAAGATGAATATTATGAATTACCTATGCCTTATGCGAACTAATTACTTACCTATAAAGACTCACCAGAAATGCTTTTGCAAGAAAGACGAGACGACAGAATGGTTTCTGTTCAATTTCAACACTTAATTATCTCAAAATTTCATGCACCTTTGCAACTGTTTGGTATGTCACGAGTTAATAAGAAATGTAAACTTGTTTTTATTGGCAATGAATGCAGCCTAATGAAGTATGCACTTAAGTGTGAAGTTTCATTCATCCAAATATCCGCTTGGTGTACACTTATTGAATGAATTGTTTTTGTTTGATCAATGTTCAACTTCAGCCCACCGCTCTTTCGGTAGCCCCAGTCCCTATTTTCCTGAAAACCGAGATAATTCATTTCTCTCCATAACTAATAAAACCGAATCACACTGGTATATGGTAGTAGTAAATTAATTTATGCAGTAAACAACGTAGCAAGTAACACATCGAATGAGTTTTTATTTCGTTACACATTTACACAAAATATTTATAAAGGAATAATTATCGCACGTTGTACCTTATAAAATTTCACTTTGTATAATAAGTAATAATAATTACGTACATAACTCAACTGATGATGGAATTTTCATAATTTATATTTTATAAAAATTAATCCACCTACTACTGTAGCAAATTTGAAAGTCTCGTGGAAGTAGACTGTTGATATTAATCACAATTCGTATATATTTGCGCTTACTAATTCTGTCACTTCCACTTCCCTGACAGATAAATGTTAAAATACATAGCACAAAATAATACTATGCTAAACAATTTTAAACAAAAACTAACAAAATAACATCTACCATGTATGTATGCTTTATTTCACTTTGTATAATAAGTAATAATAATTACGTACATAACTCAACTGATGATGGAATTTTCATAATTTATATTTTATAAAAATTAATCCACCTACTACAGTAGCAAATTTGAAAGTCTCGTGGAAGTAGACTGTTGATATTAATCACAATTCGTATATATTTGCGCTTTCTAATTTCTGCCACTTCCCTGACAGATAAATTTTAAAATACATAGCACAAAATAATACTATGCTAAACAATTTTAAACAAAAACTAACAAAATAACATCTACCATGTATGTATGTTTGAGATGTTCTCCAACGCTATATATTTAACAAGTACAATTTTACAACTTACATAAAAAAATTACTTCTTTACTACAATCATTTAACTACACGTTAATAACTATACTATAAAACACTTCCATAAATATAAACATTTTAAAAAAATCCAATATAACTAAATAACGAACGGGTGGTGTAAAATTTTCTAACTAGCTTACTACAACCTTGTTACAAACTTCTCCATATCAAGTCAACAACATGAAAATACCGATTCGTTTTCATACTTTCCGGTTTCAATTATTCGTTTCAGAATACAACCATTGTACCACTTTGGCAAAATATCCAAAATAAACTGTTTCTTCGCTCTGCTATGCTTGCTCAATCCTATGTCCTTTCCTGTAAAAGTTAAGTACAAGAATAGTACAATAATTTGTATAGTTAGAGAGTCCACTTAGTAAAAAAAATAATTACAGTTATAGCGAAGACAATATATATCTATCGTGCAGAGTTATAGCTGCGCTATATCTGCTGCTAATATTACTATTACATTATAGAGCATCATGATTTTTCAAGAACATTTATTCTTGAGTGGAGTGATTTTAAATACTATTAGATATTTGATATTCATAAACGCATAAAAATGTAAAAAAGTTTAAAAATAAATACTACTGGTATCAAAAATGTAACAATGCTTTTGAAGTCAGCAATTCGTAAAACATGCTTTCTCCTGGAAGCTAACTTTGATTTTAACGTAACTTAGAGAAAGAGAATTTTTGATAACTTAAACTCACTAAACTCAGTTAATGTCATGTTATTAAATTAATGTAGTTCTTATGTACTTACTACATTGATAAATGTGTAACATCTATAACAATATGTATACCTATTTACCATTGTGTGGATTGTGGATAAAATAATAACTTTCAAAATGCCAAACTGTAAACATAATTAGACGGAAATTCTTTCCCTTGTATTCAGGTGGTAGTTAATTTGTCATTAAAAGTTCGTGCAGTCTTAGATATATTTATGTAATCGACTACACTTTGCATTGACATCTATTTTATATTCTAAAACACATGAAAACTTGTAGAAGACATGGATGGATACAGGTTGCTTTAAGTATAATAATTAAAACAGTCGCTAGTCGCTAATTAACGAAATTGTACATACATATTTTTATACACTTAAAAGAGCCTATATGGTAATCTTATAACAATGAGATTTCTTTTTAATTTTCGGATTTTCCCCTACCTAAACAAAGAACACAGAGTCAGTAGTTCAGTATGAATGTCATGCGTGCTAAATTCAATCCCTACATTAAATGTTTTCATATCTTATTTTCAACATTTAAATTTATACATGTACAGAGTACAGACATGCAATGGTACTAAAATCTTTAAAAACTGACGTTTTTTTTATTTTTGCTTTCTAAGTGCAGCTGTCACGTGCGCAAGTACCCTTTCAAAATCACTCACACTTAGATAATTGCAAAGTGGCTAAATGGGAAAGCCTACATACCTAGGTAAGGAGAGAAGCTATAAGCCATCAGAGTTAGTATACAACTCAACGATCAGTTTTTGATTGTTTACACAGAGTCAGTAGTTCAGTATGAATGTCATGCGTGCTAAATTCAATCCCTACATTAAATGTTTTCGTACTTTATTTTCAACATTTAAATTTATACATGTACAGACATGCAATGGTACTAAAATCTTTAAAAACTGACGTTTTTTATTTTTGCTTTCTAAGTGTGGCTGTCACGTGCGCAAGCACCCTTTCAAAATCACTTACACTTAGATAATTGCAAAGTGGCTAAATGGGAAAGCCTACATACCTAGGTAAGGAGAGAAGCTATAAGCCATCAGAGTTAGTATACAACTCAACAATCAGTTTTTGGTTGTTTTAAATTACCAAATGCCATACGTTTCTACTTTTTCATTTATAAATTTACACAAAATACAGATTAATATTACACATGTACATTTGTACACACATATCCCATCCATTGCACAATTCACGTTTAATCTCTGATTCATTTTGTCCACAAAACTTTCAAGCGTAGCTTGAATAATAATACTACACAATTACGAAACCAATTTCCCTTTCTACATAAGCAATATGATTATAAATTATACTAATTGTGACCATTAAGATGAGTTAGTTTAATGTAAATATACCTTATTAAAATCAATATTACTCATCTTGCAATTTGGGACGACCGAAATACTGATGAAATGTTATTAAGGAAACAAACGTTACTAACATTATTACAAAGTTAGCAAGTACATATGAAATTTCTGGTGTGCAAAATAGAAATAGACTAGTCTGTTCTGTAGAAATACAGAATGATACCTAAACGTAACAAGTCTTCTTAATTCACAGCAAAATAATACAGTAGCAATTTTGCACATTTTAAATCTGACCTGCCCAGTAGTTTACATTTTACATAAAATGCTCAGAATAACTAAACGACTAACTTTTAAAAGTATGGTCACGGTACATAAAGTTCATAGGTGAGAATCTGGTAAATAAGTATCAACAAACAAGATAATCTTTTGCTTACGGAGGAACATTGTTCTTAAATAATTTTGGAAAGTCCTTTCGTGGATTTGTAGACGCCTGAAAAATACATCTTTTGCAATACCATGGGTCATCTTCAGGCATGGCTGAACGCCCGGCTGCTCTCTTCATGTTCCTTAACTTTGCACACCAAGCAAATCCAAACTTGCTCTCCATTTCTGCCTGTATATGACCCCACAGCCTTTAAACTGGGCATTTCGTAATCCGTACCGGGCATTTTTGGGACGTACATTTTGATTTTCTTCATTTTATCTTCCTGCGTTGGACATGCTTTTCTTATTGGAATTGATTTTTTTGCAACTACTGCAGGGGAGCTCGTTTCTGGTGCTTTCCCATCTATTGTAGAATTCCCATTTCTCGTCGAAGTTCCAGGCCCAGTAGCATTGCCTTTCGTACTGTTTATCGGATTGAAGCGGTTTGTATGCAGAGTTTTCTGAGGTGGCGCTTTACCAGCACCAGATGAATTTGAATTTGTGTTCGCTGAACTACTTCCATTTGTTTGATGGACTACTGGGTTCTGTGGTATCTTTTTCGCCGGAGCTTGAGGTTTTGCAGACACTTCAAATAGACCAGGACTATCGTCTTCATCATCATCATCATCCATTGAGTCATCTTGCAGGAGCGGCGGTGCCTTTTGAGCTCCTGATTTTGGCAACGCATTATTGAAAGAGTTGCGGGGAACAATTTTCTGTTTGCTTTTTGACACTTGAGGACTCTTGTTAACGCGGAATGATGGAACAGGTTGTGGTTTCGGTTTGGGTAACTGCTGCTGAGAAGCTTTCTTGCCACTTACTGCTGGCGGCGGTGCAGAGATCACTTTCGGACTTGGTCGATTGTTAGCTTGTGCATTCATAGACTTTATTTTTCCAAGATTGTGCATTATGTCAGGGACCGGGGAGCCAGAGGCGCCACGAATTCCACTGATACCCACAGGATTGATTCGCTGTGCCGTTGATGACATGCCAGGAGCTGGGCGCTTTCCATTAGTAGGGGTCATACGAAGAAGCTGAGGGAGGTTTTTTCGAGCTCCACTGCTACCCTGCTGCTTACTTCCACCACGGGTACTGACTGAAGAAGATTGGCAAAATGCGGAAGTGGCTCGTTCTGCAGCTGATGATGTAATAATGGTTCCATCGGTGCTAGCAGTACCATTATCCCTGTCTCTATGAGCGGGTTCCCTGCGTAAAATTTTATTACAACATAATTGCTATTAATCTGTTAACTGTTAAATTGTAAATAATTGGATAATTTATTATTACTGTTTATCCTCAAGTGCACAGACTTAAGGGGAAACGACTATTACATATAATTATAATGCTATTTAATACTAGATCACAAAAGCTGGAAGAAAAGCTACACAAAACAAACCACTTTTGCCAAGTGTCGTCATCCACATCCTTCCCCTTAGTAGTCATCTGTCTATGAGAGGAAGCAGCATTCTTTCCCCTAGCTGCATCTCGAGCTGACGGCTTTACCCTATTCACAAAAAAACACAATTTCATTTCAATATTTAATCGTATTGCACTTTATTAACAACCTACCTAACTCATTATTATTACCTCATTCAGATCAAAAGGAATAAAAAAAGCTGTTAAATTGCAATTAAAGCCAAAAACCTATAATACTATCGTATATAAACACTATTTTAAAATGGTTTCACTAACCCATCAGCACGACGAATACTGCTGAGTGCTGATTGCGACGACACTTGCGAGGAAGCCATTCTTCTGTACGTATTTTGGTTCTGTATATTTCCACTGTTAAAGTATGAAAAAGAATGTATTTCCAATTGAATGAACACATCAACTCACTTTATTAGCCTACCTATTGAATTTTTGCACATCCAACTATAACGCAGGCTTAATTCACTGAATCATTTTTGTCATTAAAAAAAGAGACAAAGGTTTGCACAAATAACAACAAAATTTACCTCTGCACAGTCACGTTAGGCTCCTTCTGAATTCTGGTAATGCTTAAACTATTATTGTTCCGAAATTGATGAGGAATAGCACTACTATCATTAAAAGTACGATTTGAGTGATGTGTCTTTTTATGCATTTCAAGTCCCTGCATGTCGTTGAATACCTTTTTGCAAATTTTACAAATACGCTGATACTGATCCTCCATCATATGAATGTTCAACTTCGTTTTTTATGGTCGGTCGTCTACGGACGGACGCTGTGAAGAAGAAGGGAGGATGGAGGAGGGGTGAAGTGTTGTTGGGATATTAATATGTGGAGAAGCTTTAGGGAAAAATGGGAAAATCGAGTGCGCTGCTGAACTATTCGAGGGAGAGAAGAAGAAGACAGCAGCGAAGAACACGCAAAAAAACATGCACTCAGCCACTCGTAGACGCTCACACATGCACAGTCAGTGTCACGCTCACTGCGACAACGCTGCAAAATTCTACGCCATACTTCGTGTACCCACCACACCGACAAGTTGTCAGCGAAATCTGAGAGCCCTGGTTACTCCAAGTCCTATTCTACACTTCTCTTCCTGCCTAGTATACTTTGCACACTTTTAGTACTTTAAACAAATTCGCACACTTTTGAAAAACTTCAATTTCGTAGTCTTGTAAAGCCAGAATCCAAATAAATTTCGCTTACTCTGTGGGTAATAATCTAAATTCAAATTCACTATTTGGAAAATTTAATAATCTAAATACACCTGTTCCCGTGCAGTGCACACTACAATATATGCAACTTCAGTTGACAAATTTTTTTAATGTGTTTCTAATGTTTGCTGAAATGTTTTAAAATTAATAGCTTGTTGCGAAAAATACGGCTGTGTCCGTAGTTAAAGTTCACATTATCATTCACCTGCTCCTTTCACTTTAATTCGTTAGTCGATCGAGGATCGTTGTGTTCTTGTTAATAATGCTAACTTCAGGTGTTTATTGGGAGCCCTCAATATAGAATATAGAACTTATTAACAGCTAAAAATACAACACAAATTTTCCTGTTAAACGAGATGTTTGTGTAGCTACTAGCTGCCGACACGACTATAAATAAGAACACACCCGATGAACACGAGCGCAAAGGCGCAACGCGAAAAGGACTTATTTTAGCCTAACGACAAACGGAAGACTACTCTTTCGACACAATTTCTTAGAATTCTGGAATAATGGAGGATAGGATCTCCCTCCCCCACTACTACAAAGCTCGTCCCTTCATTCCAGGAGGCAGTAGTCCTTTACACATCACAACAAACGTTAAAATTTTGATTTCCCAGCAAACAAAATTACCACAATTATTTTATACCTACGTATTTAACGACTGTCGCCCAACCAATTAGAGCCTCCACTACTATCACCAAATAATGTTTTCTTGCACTTCCTATAGCTTTGCAATTTAGCCTTTAACAAGCGGTAACATTTAACCTCTTGAAAACGCCACTAAATTAAGCTAATTTGGAAGTTTAACTCGAAGATTGTCCCTAATTTTACTGGATAAGATGCCGAAAGAAGTGCGAATGAGGATATGAGATGGCACGAAAATTTTTGCTTGTCCCATTCTTGTTTCTTGGTTCCTCCAGTGCAAGTGCACCTTTTCTATTGGCATGCATTCATATGCTGGATTCTGGACGTATTTTTTTTACAAACATTTCATTTCATCGTGATATCCTATTTTTATATATGCGACACGAGTCTTTCAGTCTTTCCCTTGCTATTTGCGCTTCTTCTGGCCTGGCTGGCTGCTGAGGCCCAATCCATGCCCCACTCTCTCCTTCTTTTTCTTTGCTTTACTCGGATCGGATACTTTAGCAACAAACAAAAAAAGCATCCCGCATCCCTTTCCTATTATTCCTGCCAATGCTGCCTATCTAAAATAATAAGTTCCATCGCATGTAGTAAAGTGCATGCATATTGCATACTGCGTAGAGTGTTACTAGGTTGTTGTAGTGAGTCTTCTTTCTTGAGCAAAAGCATCGAAATTGAAACTTTGAAACGCTTTCGTTTTCTTTCATTTTTTGTGTGGAGAATGGAGAGTAGTCATAGTCAAGTAGTGGAGATCCGAGTTGGAGATCTTGAGGTTGCATCTTCACCATCATCATACTGATCATACTAGTATAGGTATTATAGGTATGTATTATTGTATAGCATGTCTTAGCAATAGCAGAGCAGCATAGCTATATTAATAGCTTACTGGTATATAAGTTGTTATAAAAACTTCATATTTCATATAGAAAATACAAAATGCGAATGTACTGCATCTTATTATTACAAATACTTCATCTAGATGCGTTTTTGAGCAAGTGCATGTATTATGTATAGTAGGTCCTAAACATTCATTTTAGTCTACTAGTCTAATCTTTATAGTTTCTTTATAGATTTTACTGCTGTTGACGTTTGTCGTTATTATAAGTATTAATACATGAAGAAATGAATGCTGTATTGTATTTAGTAGATGGTATTTCACCACAGCGGTGAAACTTGATTTTTGTATATGAGAGAGATGAGGTAAAGAAAGAGGTAACAATAACAAAAGAAGAGTGATTAATACAAATTCATACTCATGTAATACGAATGTCAATAACTAGAAAGGAAAGGCACCACGAAAAAATTGGCAGAACATGGCATGAATGGAAACGGAAATGAACATGTAGGAACGATCGTGTGGCGCGATGCCATTTATCGTGGTACATAATTACATGTAGAGGTATGTAGACAGTAGAAGTGTGAGTGCAATGGATATGAATGATGCTTTCCCCAACAAAGAGTATGAAAATGGAAAACCAAAAGCCTCTTTTTTGGTATAATAGAAAACATAAGTAAAATTATGATTCCATGCTTCAGAAGCTGCAGTGCAGCTGCATGTAATTAGAATTAGAACAAAAATCCAAGTACAAAGTATGGAAACTGGAAATGGTAACGGTAGTAGAAGAGAGCATCCTAACTACTTTAGACCTACTTACTATTACTATACTAAGCGTTGATTGGAGAAATATGCAATCATTCAATCATTACTTCACACAATTAACGCACACAAAACAAAATCGAGAACAGCTTTTAGCTAGCAAGAGCACTTTGCAGGTAGCGGAGAAACGCATGTTTTATGTAATATGGAGATCGTAGATCATAAGTTACTATTCGTCCTGATTATTATTTATTGAGCACAATAAATGATAATAGGTATAAAAACTAGTTTTACATGTCTGTAGACATTGTGTAGGGAAAAACAATACTTAAGAAGGAACAAACGATTTGCAAACCTGAGATCCAACAGTGAAAATACATAACAAAGTTTAGAGTGCACTCAATTCGTATTTCTGATTTTTAATGATCCTATCCTACTCACTCCAGTTTACGCACTATTTTTGTTCTTGTTGGGCATTCGAGCTATCTTCTTGGAGCATTTATTCGCTTTCTTCTCATGCGTCTTAACGCTACAGTACGAACCAAACTTCCTGAAAAAAATTAATGAAATATTTCATTAAAAGCACTTCAGACTTGTAAATGAATTGAATCAATTTTTTTTATGAAATTGTGCCTTACTTCCCACAGGCCTGACAAGCAAACTTATCCTGAACAAAATGAGTATTTCGATGATGGTTCAGGTGATGTTGCATTCTAAATCTTAACTCACAGATGTCACATTCGTATGGACGTTCTACAGCATGTACTACTTCATGGTTACGGAGGGAAGTTTTGCTCCCAAAGTACTCCTTGCAAATTCGACATTGCAATCCTACCGCATTCACGTTTTGATTATGGTGAGACTTCATATGACTAGTGAAGCGGGCATGATACGCGAAATCCTTTTCGCATATACTACATCGAAAGTTAAAACTTGGTTGATCGTCTACTTTCGTTGCTGCATCAATAGATTGTGATTTTTTCTGTTGTTTGTCATTTGTGTTTCTTCCTTCAACAGATTGTGGTAATTCGGCATTAATTTTTAGTCCGTTAATTGGATGAGATTGTATGCCACTTATTTTTGGTTCGGCGACGACAGGTTGTGGCTGTAATTGTGTGACATTTTCTTTTGATCCACCCGGAGTCTCAGAGGGTTGCGATTCTTTGCCAATTTCGTCTGAAAAATGCATACATTACTACGTATTTTTTTGCACGCATAATTCAAAAAATGTATACAATCCTCAGAGAGCCTTTATATTAAAGTATTTTAATTCATAATCATAATATCAGATAATAATTTTATGTCGTACGTAAAATATAAAAAGTTTATGTACCGTTAATCTTCTCGAGAAAGTCTTCTACGTCTATTGTTTGGTTCTCATCAGGATCATTTGCTGGGTAACCGGTAGTATCATGACCAATACCTAAATTAAACATATGCATAGGTTGACCCATAGTTTCAGTTTCGTCATCGTCATCAACGATATCAATATTCTCAAGAGCTTTGTCATCGCAAATAATACTAGTATTAAAGATGTGTCCGTCCAGAAATGGTAAGGCTGGCTCTCGAAAGAAACTCATGTCTTCTTCATTTTCAGTTGCTGAAAGCGAAACACAAACAAAATATGTAATCATTCCAATCCATTTCATTCCAATAAAACAAAAATAGTAATTATGTGCATATGCCTTGTTGTTAGAAACAATTTAGAAAGTGTACCTTTAATCATCTCGTCTAGTTGTTGTAGACTGATCACAGCTGGCACGGGTGCTAAACTATTTATTTCAAAAGTTTCTCCACCCGAGAATTCGTGTCTATTTGCAAGATTCGGGTTCAACCAAGAACGTGCTTTCTTCAATTCCAAATCCAATTGCCACTTTACAAAATGGCGACTGCAACAATGGCCATCAGATGCATCAGGAGGGGCTTGATTTTTGTCAAAATTGTTTTTCCTACCATTATCATCCATTCTGGTATCCTGGAGTCGAGTGGTATGCAAGTAATACAAAAAATTTTCGGAATTAAATAAAAAAACATTTCACTTGTCACTTACCCACAATGATCTTTTATATGCTCTCTAAGAAACCTATAATGCTTTTATGATTGGCCATGGCTCTGACCTGACCATTGGATTTTTTGTTAAATCACCTGCACTGACTGATAAATTGATACAACAAATAAAAAAAGAATTTCAACATACCACCTACCTTAATTGCTGATAGTTTGAGCTGTCAACCTTCAACTTTGACTTTGTATTGTCAAGAAAGCATTTATTTACAAGTATAAACGTGTATTCACCCCACCGTAACCACAATAACATGTCCACCTTCCACCACCACAGGCAGAACACTGAACTGAAGGACTGGTACTCATAGACTGCGCGTCGCCTAAAAGTAAATAAGCTGGTGGACGTAGCTTTTAATTTACGTCGTGGTAATTAAGCGTATAGCTGGTCGAGCATGTACGGTATTAACGGTAAATAACAGAGATTCCAAAGTATTTCAATCACCAATTTGGAATTATTCCAGTCCACCTAATATTCATTCACTGGTCAATAATATAGATATGGCTTGGGTGATGTGATGAAATATTATTTATGATTCGTAGATAGGATTAGGTCTTTGCTAAATAAAAGTTAATAGGTATATGCAATTTGCAATTTTAGAATTTCATAAGCTACTCCATATGCATTTTTTTCATTTTGCATTTTTTGCACCGGCAGAATGTTCTAAAGACTGAGCAGTCTTTAGAACGTTCTGCCGGTTAGGTTTATGCCTGTGAAGGCAAACTCGTTCACTGACTGTGTTAATTTGGAAAACAGAGCAAGCGAAAAAATACATGCGGAAGCTATGAAAGATTTACTCTGTATTCTGTATAATTACGATTTGCGACAACACGATCTTCATATAGGAATGTTGAAACATATATACATGTTAGAAAGAGGACAAAAATAGCTAATGACTTTGTTGGTTAATAGTTAATAGTCATAATAGTCATATAATGAAAGGAAAAAATGTGCATAGCTAACTATATAGATGCTATAGGCTTTCGCACTAGGTAAGGTGAGGTAATGCGTTATGTTATGCAATGATGGAAATGAAATAGAAAGTCATTTTTCAATCATCAATTTCAACTTGAATCCCGTCTTCAGTCTTTCTTTAGTACCTGTTCTTCAGTGTTTTAGTTCTTTTCTTATAAATAAGCAACATAATAATTATTATAGAGTCTGTTTTTAACTTTAGTTCCGATTTCGTGAAGCGAAAAATTTAATGCTGAAAAAGTTCAATCGTGCAAAAAAGCAGTTTGTTGAGTACCTGAGTCAAGTGAAGTGATTTTAATTTAGGAAGCACAATACTATAATCAGTAGGAATCTCTAATGATGGAAGCAATAATATTCTTGACTGTAATGATGAAGAAAAACGGACTTGTAAAAATCAAAATATATTATTTTAAATATAGACTATTATAGACTAGACTATAGACCCCTAATGGCAAATAAATGATCTATGTAATTAATCGATAGAAAAGGAGCAAAATACCAGCAGGCAAACAAGCAGAAATTTCTGCAACAAATTAATGATAATGATCAGGACTGTATATTTTCATGTTGCAGGTGCAGCAGAGAAATCCAACCATAAACAGATTTTTCATGGATATTTACAAGTCTATCGGTTTCATCTATGTCATCGGAGTAATCATCCCAGGGTATAATAAAAGCCATTGTTTTCCTGTTCCCCCACAACATAATGGAAATGTATCGGTTATTCTGGACATGCGGATATTAGAAAACCTCGGCCAGGGAAAGTACAGTTACTTAATTGAACTGTCTGATGGAACTAGATTACAACAAATGGCGCTCCCCGGAATAACTCGTGACTCAATTCAATCCGATGATGCTCCTTCATCGGTTAATTTCACCATAAATGGCCTGAATATTTCAGGAAGTTATATATTCCTTGATTCTGCCTCAGGAATCAGGCATGAAGTAAAGTATTTTGCAGATAAATTTGGCTTCCAACCGCATTACATTTCTACATCAGCTATTAGTGATAAAAACTCGCCCGATGAAGTACGTAAGAATATAATCACACGTACACCAAACAAAGATATTACTGGTAATACGACGCCCCTTCCTCCTCTTGACACCATTTCGGCATCCTTGTTTAGCTCACCAAATGAGTGATTTTTATTATAAGTATGAACTACATAATTCCATGAAATGCTTTAATGCTTTTACTTCTTTCTCATATGCCTAAATATATGTACATCTGTACTCTAATAATATTATTTCTGTTTACATTTTTTAATCAGTAAGATTCGAATCTAAGGAATTCAACGTAGTCTCTGGCCAGATTTCGTTGAGTAATGCTATTAATGCCATCGCGTCCCCCATTGTCCCATAAATGATAAACGGTGATATTTAATTGCAATAGAAATGGCTAAAATACTCGCACCTGCTTTTTGCACAGAGTTTAAATACAACCACGATCTGTGGCAAGATAGCAATTTATTTCGATTCCGTACATTCGTATTTCAATACAATTTGAATTTCTGGTATTTTTACATGTATTGGATTACATATTACTGTGGGTGTCTCATTTTCTGAGGAAGAACTAATTCATTCCGGATAGGAGAAGAAATCGGCTAATACGAGAAATTACTATTTGCAGAAGATAAAAAGGCGTTCTTTTTTGCCAGAAACAGAAACGTAGAACATAGTGAAAAGTGAAAGATAAGTAGTTATTGTAAAACAAAAATTTCGATACTCTGTCCGCGTTAGACCAAAAGCGTCGGCGGTGATCATTTGTAATAATTACTTAAAAACGTCGCATTTGTCTTGTCCCTGATGATTTGCAATTTTCGCCTTTCTCTAATCAATCCCTATATTTCACAATATTGCAGATCCATAATTCCTCGTTTACAATGTAAGGATCAAAAATTGTTCTACTCATACTATAATTGTTAGTTGTTATTTACATACGTATGCAATACGACAATACAGATGTAGGTACACATATTTGATTTAATAATTTTTCTTACACGTCTACCCTTTAGAAAAAACTTCATATTTATGCCTTGCTATTTGCATGCGATTCAGATTCATTCGAATTTTCATCGGACCTCAATTTTTTATTTGGTGGGCAATCCTCAGATGCAACTTCCACTGATTCCCGATCGTCGATCTTTCTTTTTTCACTTTCATTATTTTGAACGCTGCTCACTGCTTGTGATACATGATTTGATGTGCTGGTACTTGTATCTGATTCACACTCAGCTATCTTACCATCATTAGAAGTGTCATCATCATCATCATTAGTGTTACCACCAACATCTTCATCATCTTCTTCCTGTTTAGGTAGGCTAATAATTTCTGGTTCTTCATCCTCATCTTCCGTGAGAGTAGCCTGCTGCCGTTTTGCATCTTCTAATTGTTGATCCCGAGCACCACTGTCGTCATCTTCTTCTTCCTCCTCCTCATCTTCCGAGTCTTCTACTCCTTCACTGGCTGCCTCACCCTCTCTTCTCATTGCTTGATATTTTTCGGTAAATTCTTTTAGTACATCATTTTCAGTTCTTGCTGATCTAGCGTTTTCTTCTAACTTTCGTTTGAGTTGAGGGTCTTTGTCGGCAGGATCTTCCATTAAATCATACTCTTTTGAATCACAATTATTTTCATTTTCAGGAAGAATTTCTCCCTCTCCAGGTTCGATGAGCATATGACATAGGAGTGATTGTTTCAAGTCTGCTTCTCTTCGCTTTTTGATGATTTTTGCAATTTTCGGAAATACGGTCTGAGCTGTAACAGACAGTGCAAATTAGAAAAAAGCTAAATTTGAAGCTGTTAAAGGCTACAATTCGATCGATTTCACAGCCATTGAGAACTTGTCCGAACCCGCGAACGCCGTTCGGAGAACACCGCGACCTTTTAACATTATAGGATAGGGAGTATAGTTAAACTCTTTGACAAATTTTTAACATTATAGGATAGGGCGTACGTTCGGAGAACACTGGACAAGTTCTCAATGGCTGCGATTTCAGTTGTGTAAACTTTGGCTTTACCAATAAGCATCACAGTTTCCGAGCTCAGCTCAAGTAAATTCTCTACGTTGGCTTTACCGACAACATCCAATATGTCTACAAAGTCGGGAATAAATAGAAAGCCTCCTCGATTAACGAAACCCTCAACTGCACGGTCAATGTCTACATACGAAGTATCTGTTTATAAAATTCAACAAAAACATTAGTTTACCATGTGATATTGGCTGGAAGATACTGTTTTAGTTCAATGGATCAGGATCAGAGTCAGAGATATATAGATATAGTTTATATATCTATTACAAGACACAGACCACAGACAGTGACAGTACACGGGTAATTAAACAATTAGTCATATGCCATAGACCAAGGTTCTCGCTATATACACGTGTATATAGCGAGAACCTTGGTCCATGGTCATATGCTTACGCATACTCACCGGCATTGTGCTTCTTAAGCCTAATGCATTTTTGGACAGGACGTCCAGTAACATGTCCACATTTTGTCAAATCACAGACCCCGTAATATAGGTCCATCAGTCTAAGTAAAAAAAAAGAAATTTCATTTTTTATAAGAAAAACGAATGATGTAGTTGTAGTACTGTTTTACTACCTGTAGTTTATCTAGTAATATTCTATTCTCTATTCAATGCAACAAGTTAAGTTCTACTTCATTAAGAATTGACTTCTTTGATTCGGTTAATTTATCAAATGTGCTTACCTTTTTTTATATTTTTCTAATCGAATATATGGCGAATTATGGTCATTTTCTTCGAAATCGCTTTGGTCGAATTCGTCTTCCATCACCTCAAACTTTTTTATCTTCTTTTGTAATTTCTGAAATAAACCAAAAGTTCAATTTTATTCATTTAATCTTCAGGTAGCGGTAGCGTTGCGTCAGCACCCAATTTTCGATTTGAGTATATGTCTTATGTAGGCTCATCAAGACGCCAAACAGAAATGATATACTGCCCTCCGTAGATCGTAGATCAGGGCACAGAATTAGTGATTAAAAAACCAAAGGGGGTCTTTGGCTTTTGGAACAGGTCCTGTGGTACCACTGAACTCAGCATACTATACTCTAACCCAGTGGTTAAAAACTTTTTTAACCACTGGGTTAGAGTAAAGGAATTCAGCACACCTGTTCAGCATTTTCAGCACGCCAGGGATCTTCATAAATGATAACTTTTTTATTTGCTAATTTAAAACTAGTCAACTAGTTCAGTGTGTAAAATTCCATACTTTCATTGTACGTTCAGCTTCTCTTATTAATCTTTGTTTCTTTTGTTCAGCAGCTTCCTGAATCTCGCTTTCCGTTTCAGGTAATTGTTTAGTGATATTATTAGGTTCCATGACATCTAGCAGCTTCTTAAAACACGTCCATCGATTTCCTTGACACAGGGCGAATGAAAGACGGAGCTCATTGACTGTATTTTTCAGTTCTTCCTGCAGGCGTAAGTGAACAGTTTTGCTTAGAGGGCGCAATTCATCATAAGCTAAATCCAATTTCTCTCTGGCCTTTTTTAATTTTTTCTTTGTGACCCCGCCTTGCTTGATTCTTATAAATTCCACCCAGACCTGAAACAAATACAATATCAGTTTTGTTTTAGAGAATATTTACTCGTGTCATCAGGCAATTCAAAACCTTAATAGTGTAGTATCAATATCACCTATCACATTGAAGTACTAAGTACTTATTATTCAAAAATTGGCAAGTTGTCAATTGTTCAATTTCATGAATACTTATTCTTGTAAATACGAAAAAAGATTAACTACTCAAAACTTACTGCCTCGATAAGCTTTTCCGACTGTCGAAAATATTCATCCTCGCCCGGTTCTTCTGCTGGCTCAGAAATTTCATCAAGGTTGCCACTTTCTTCGGGAGATATTTCGTGATCATTTGAGAACTTATTCACCTTAATATACACTCCCTGGTCGTATTCTGCAATTATCGGCTCACTTTCATCATCCAGACATTCCTGCTGCTCCAAAACCTCTACCCCATCATTGGCGTCATCTATCTGACTTTCACTACTGCAACCGCCCACTTTTGCACTGTTTGAGTTACATGCCGTTTTTCCGCCGCAATTGTTTTCGTCATCAGTTTCAGAACTGTCATCGTCTCCAATTAGAAAAACTTCCTCTGGCAACCCAGCCTTGGATATTCCCACTGGATTATTTGTGCGACCGCGACCGTTAACTACAGGACTGCTACCTCCCGCCAATGTTCGTACTGATGATTGATTTTTCTATTTGAAAAAAAATTAGACTTTTATTATTGTTATATCTTTGATCTTCCGTAAACCTTTTAAAAATGAGATCTCTAAACCGTATATTCTCTGTATTGTACCCATTTCATTTCCCATCATTCCAATGTAATATGTATAATTTAGCATTTTTTGTATGTATTTGACATTAGTATTTATTCCCTAATAATTAATAATTTTAATACTTAATTATTAGTTTGGGTGAGTGGAGAGTCGGCAATTGAGAACTTGAGAAGAACCTACCTTAGCACTAATACGTAGAGGTAAACTACTAAAACTTAAATATTTGACTATTGACTCGCAAACCGAAACCTCAACAAGCTATCGCAACTGCTTATTAGCTATTAATATAATAAGTGATTTTAAATAAAATAAAAAACAGCTGGAAAAGAAAAGTTGTAGAAGACCTGAGAAGTAAAGCCGCGAATTTGAGACAACTGGTCCTAAAATTGACAAAACAAGAAAAAAGGATTGATTATATAATATGAAATGAAAATGAAGAATAATTAAATAGCTACTGTTGAATTTATCTAACTAATCACACAGTTCTAAATGGGGTCGGTTTTCTACCCTGTATTTTGCCGTTCTTTTACTATTTTAATTTAAAATATTTTAATATTTACATACTAAACTAGCTAAACTGATAGATAGGAAATAGACATTTTCACCCCCGATGAGCTTTGGCTCCCTTTATATTAAATTTAAATGTTAAATTTAATTTGTGAGATGAGAGCAACATCAATGGCTGGCAACCTAACCTAACCAATTTAGATTTGCCTCTTGATGTATCTTGCTTCACAAGTTTCTTGCAATCTTTCATTCGACTAATTTTACTGTTTATCACAGGGTGTTATTAATAAATTTATTAAACCAAATCAGTTTTCTTCTGAACTGGTTGATATTGATAATGTATTCATTGATTAATTCATATTGTATCAAAAAATACTTTTATAAATTTTATAATCCAATTGGAAATACCTTCAAATTTCCCAAGACATTGTTATCCAAACTCTTGATACTGCCTGTGCCCTTAACTGAGTTGACAATTTCGCACTCATTTTCCGAGTCTGACGACAATGTAATAACATCGTCCTCTTTATCTTCTTTAGCTGACATGTTTTAATTAGTGATCTACGTACCACACTTCTTTAACTCTTTCTTCTACCTTCCACTCTGCTAAAATAGTCAGTTGAATGATAAAAATTCTCGATCATAGAATAAACACTTTATGGCGGACACACAATCTTAGCACTCAAATTCTGTTTATTCCCTTCCTTTCGTCCATTATTCAAATTTCAAAATCATAATGTGCTTTCCACATATTACTAGTAAATTTGAAACTATTTCTTGAACTCAATACTCAATCAAGTTTTGTCTTGTTGACTGCTAGTCCAACTTTTTTGTACGATTTCCCTCCGTTTCATTAGAGAGTATTCGCATACAATGTAATTAAACCAATGTTATTGTAAGTTTACATACTGCTACTACTTTGTAAGAAAGGAGTGTAAACCCTAGGCGTTCCCCGCACACGCATCGTTGTGTGTTGTGATTCGTCGCAATAGTGCAAGCGGGGTAAAACGAAAGGAGGCAAGAAAAGGAGAATTCCTCCAGGTGCAAGTAGCGAACAAAATGGATCCTATTCCATCATGTCTGATCTTGGAAACTAAAGAGAGTAGAGTTGACTACCACAAAAACTCATTTGCATGCAACTAAGGCTTCCCAGCTACAATGAGATTTTTTGGAGACTGTATAGATTTTGCATAATCAAGCTTCGTTAATTTCGAGGTCGTTCATTGTTAACAATTATCATTTTTAGTAAGTGGTTAGGTTAGTTAATGATATCAGTAGTAATAACAGTTTAGGTTAGTGCTAGGATTGATTTTCCATGACAATTTCGATTTGGTTAACATTTTGGGTTTCTAAAATTGATTATGGGTCAGCAGGTCAACTGCTACAGACTTACGATTAGTCCTTATATGGTACAAAGCCTCTGCGAATACTCTCTATTGCTAGAAGAATCAGTTTGAATTGAAAAGCCACTACAGCCAGCCAAGAGCCACCGAGCTCGAGCTCTATACCCTACTGTCTACACCTACTGTCAAAAATTGGCTTGCATTTTTTTGTTTTGCGCCGCATTTACACACCTTTTGCGAGCTTCACCGCGCAGCTATCGCAGGTACTCTGGGGTACTCTGGGACATGGTATCCACTTTCATCGTTACGGCGACAGACAAAAGAAACAAGGTTGCCGTCGGCGGCGGCGCGTAC
>JAHZND010001602.1:0-35142 GCA_027744115.1 Acrocyrtus sp. NNG-2020 | reverse complement strand
GTGAAATTCGCTAAGGATGAACCATCATTCATCATATTATCCAGACCTATCTTTCTATAGTTCCAATAATAGTCACTCTGGGGTGTCAGTGGGGGAACTGGAATCTGCCCAGTCCCAATATATTTGTTGACGTTAAAGAAATAGCCCTTGTTTTGGTCGTTGTAACCGTAGTTGTAGCTAACTCCTTTATGTTTTTTCCCAAGAAAACGATATAGCGCCCCAAGAATCGGGTTCTTCTTTTTGGATCTGCAACCCCCTGGTCCATAGCCTCTTTTGCAATCAAATTGCTTCCAATAACTTAGAATCATATGAGCCGCTTTTTCAGCTATCATAAGTGTACTCGCTTGTGTGTTTGTAGTAACGACAACGGGTTGAATGGAGGCATCGACAACTCGAAGACTTCTTGTCCCGATTACTCGTAAATGCGTATCCGTAACAGAGCCCATAGCTGCTGTTCCACTAGGATGATGCAAAGTGACTGAAAATCGTCGGGCATAACACTCCCAGTATACCTAAAATAGTTAAAATAGGTAGCCTCGGTACAATTGTTCAAAATAACTTTAGAAGCAATGATTAATATAAGCAAATTAAATCTTACGATTGATCGGAAAGGGAGGTGCTCACAGCCTGGAAGTCTGTTTGTAGTGAATTGTGCCCCAAGTTGAATGGCACCAGCGGTAGTGTTTTCCATTAAATATAGAGTTTTCTGTATTCCGTCTACCAACACTTCTAGATCAACACCTCCGCGATCTCCGAGATAGTTGGGTTCTATAATGAGCTTATCGAAAGGACTAGTTCCACCTAATCTAATGTACCCCCTTGAAAAAGGACGTGCTCCGCTGACAGCGACGTAGTATGAATCCCGTCCCGCGGTGCCCGCAAAGTACTTTCGAATTTCATCAATTTTCAAGTTAAATGCTCCTGCAATAGTCTCAGGACCAAGACGGAAGTTAGTAAACGAGTACAAAAGTAGATGCAAGTCTGGCCAATCTCCTTCTCCTCTATGTTTAGCATATTCTGAAGAAATTATCCCGGTAGCCTCGGCCCCTGTACTGGATAGAATCCCGCGTCCAAGGGTGAAATATTTCACTAACTGAGACGGGGTTAAATCCCGATCGAAATAGGTACCCGCTTTGGGCCGCACTAGAAATGGTCCCAAATAGACAGCTAGAAAATTAATTCAAGAGAACTTTCATTTCCTACTTGCGTGAATTGAGTAATAAATCAATGAATGGGTCAAAATAAATTTATCAGTTTTCAATATCTCTCAGGTCTCACCTAAATGATCTTGCAAATTTTGCCCGACTGGTAGATCCGCCACAACTGGTATCTACGTAAATGTGATAAGATCAAATAAAAACACCACCAATTACAGAATAATTTCGGGATAGATACGCAATTTATGAATTGATTGTTTTTTGGGGAACTTTCTCACATTTAAATGCTGGAGGTCTCTTTTGGGTCCGATTCCTGAAAGCATTAAAACCTATCATACCAAATTACAACACTGCTATAAGTATCCTTTGCTTGAAAATAGTCTCGCAAATATTGGTTAACAACTAAAAGACTGCAATACGCTTTTGAGAAAATGTTTATTAGTAATGGTCACCTTTGGTGATCCAACACTTCCAGAACTGATTATGACCTCTCTACTTGCGTGAGCAACGTATGTTCTTCCGTGTCTGACGTATTCAACTCCATATGCAAGATTACCTTCTCGAAAAAGGATCTGTACCAAATCGACAGTAGAAGAACACAAGAACATAATTATGTAGGAATATTATCTTAAGATCTTAAGTAAGTAGTAAGTATGAAAGAGGAAAGTCGTGGATGGTGGCCTTACCCTAGTTACTTGAGAAAACTTCATTATTTTCAATTTTCGTCGACTTCTGGCGGGCTGAAGGAAGGCTTTATAAGGTGACTGTCGAACACCTCGTTTAATTGGATACCTGAATACATCAAAGCCTAGAACAAAGTGAAATTAGGGTAAACTTCACTTTGACTTGTGCACTTGTGCTTTATCATACTTAACATTTAAACAAGTTGGTATTTATTTTGAAATGAGTTATGTTTATCACCTTCCACAAATGGTGAGTTTACATCTACATGGGGGTAACCCATTTCCATGCCTGCTTTAATAAACTCCCAGGCGCGGCCTATATGCGCAGGAGCTTCAATCCGAAGGTCTCCTTTATATCCGTGGTTAACTGTGATTATTGGTATTACATTCAATGCAATTAGCCAGTGAATAAAACTTTAAATCTAATTTAATATTAAAAATACAAGAATTAATTAGCATACCTGGGTCACCACGTAATTCATAATCCTCATAGCGCTTAAAATACGGCAGTACTCCTTCCCAGCTCCAACTTGGATCTCCAGTAAGAGCACCCCTGTATAGAAAGAGTAAAATATGGATCGTGATTTTCATCAATTTGTCATTTCGCTGACCATAGCCGGTGTTTTGGGCTTGATTCACGTACCAATTATCAAAGTCTCGTTTATGTCCCCTAAGATGTATCATTAAATTTAAATTTCCTGTTCCTCCTAATCCCAAACCTGTACTCCACGAAGATTCCTACAAGAGTAGAGAGTAACTATGTAATTAGGTATTGCCGCAAGACTCTTGCGCAGTGCAAACTTCTCCAAGCTGGAAGAAATAGCATAATTTATCATCTTACCCCATTGACGGACATTAGGGAACCAAGCCTTTGAGGAACACTTCTATGCTGCCAATCTATGCCAGGACGGTTAATAAGGAAAAGTCCAAATCCGGGAATGAACTGGAGCGGAAATGGTTCGCCTCCCGCTTCCAGCAAAAGCACTCTATACCTACTACTCAATCGGTTTGCCAAAACGCTACCAGCTGTACCGGCGCCCACTGCAACAAATATGCAAACAAATTGCATGTAAATATTTTGTACTAATGCCGATATAAACATTTACGACACTTTCAGAAACCTTTTATAACAGTTTTTTACTTACCAATGATGAAATCAAACAATGGAGCATGAAGCGGATTGCGAACGTCCTTCGCATCCTCTATGCTATCAGCATTATTCCATATCGAGATAAGAGTATTCATGGACTGCAGAGTTAGATAAATCAAGGGAAGAAATAGTGGCTGAATTATCGGAGTTGTTAGGGCTTTTAACCCTCGTATAACCGCCAGAACCATTTTGTCGGTGCTTAAACATTAAAGTGAAGAAGACACAGGAACTGTTGTATATTTTTCGTTAAATAAAGCACTTAAACAATTTCACTATTCACCACCCATCGCACTACCTGATAATTGCAGACTTGCTACAGACGTGGCGAAGAAACTAACTGAACTAAAGCAATATCAAGATAACTTAAACGTACATCATGATAAGCTAATAATGGCATTTTGCAATTGATTCTGGTAAACTTCGCTTTAGCTATCTATAAACCTAACCATGATCTTCTTCTACCTTATGTTTGCAACCGTTGCATTCTTTTCTTTTTGCAAAAGCTGCCAGAAAGAAAAATCTGAACTAGGTAGACGTGCAATGAAGTGTTATCCTAGATTTACGATCTAACAATAACAATTGATTTAATTTATTTAATGTAAGATAAACATTTTACTGACGTGCAGTTACAATGTATATCCGTGTGTGCTTAGGTATCTTCTTTTTACGACGAAAAAGCCCACACATTAACACTAGAAAGTAGCCATGTATTATATTATGTATGTACGAAATGCAAGCAATTCAATAAGCCCCTATTTTAAACTTTTTCTTTTCTTGGCCAATTTTTATTTGCTAAAGATTTTTCTAGCAAAAATCGAAAATTGGCTGATTTAGTTCAGTTGAGCGTTGAGCTGCGAGTCCGCACTAGAGATTCAGTGTACAGTGTACAGGAGCATAGGTATTAGCACATGCATAGTAAAAGTTGTGCGGTGCTGATGCAGGAATCTATTTCTGCGTAACATGTGCCATTTTTTGTTTTAACTTAGAAATCACGTTCATTTAGTTGTTTTAATGGTAGTGAAATTAACTTTATTGGGTAGAAGAAGACAGTACCGACTGCAGAATCAACTGAATGTAATTACAGCAAAAAAATTGTTGACCAAATAGCAATTCCTCTTTCCTCTAAATTTATGATTAACGTTTTAATTTTGGCTCACAAAAGCGTTGGGAATGAAATAGGAATACTACGAGCTAGTAGCGAGGTTTTCTACATTCGTGGTATTCGAGCTGATATTATAGACTAAGCCAACTAGAATGAAAAAATGACATGTTTTACTAATAATTATTTTTTCCATTCCATTTCCGAACTATGTAACTTGATCGTTTTTATTGAATCTTTTATAATTATTGTAAAGTAAAAAACGCTTTGAGTATTGTCACAAAGGTACAATACAATAACAAACTCACTATAACGAATATGGATAAGCTCAATGTACAAGCCCATATTACAGATTTGAATGAGCCAAATGTATAATTATTTTTATTTCAATACAATGCAATATTAGGTATTCTACAGAATTTGATTTATTATCAAAAGTAGATGCATACTTTTCAATTATTTAATACTGTGTTTACTGTTTATAGCACCTAATAAAGAAGCTCTTCATGGATAGACCTTTAAGAAATTATTTATGAATGGATTTACATAGACATTACATATAAAAGGGGACAGTGCCACTTTAAGAAAGTAATCAGTAAATGAGATTGAGAGTGGACGCTCTACAATAAAATTAGTATGATTTATAACGGCCAGTTTTTTTGCAATTTAAATCAGTCAGGAGCTACGCTGCGGCAGCACTAGAAACTTTAGCAATTTATAATATCATCTCATCACATACCTAAAGGAGTTTAGCAGCAAATGCATTCAAAACTTTCAACTGGAATTTCCATTGTGTTCATTACAATAACTAACGTACAGACTTTATCAGTGTAAGGAGAACTATTATTTTGGCAGTAATTAACTCAACGAGGACAACAAAAATACATTTACCTGGATATTACAAAGCTAAACAATGATTCAACCCGTTGTGGTGATTTCACAACTAATTTTAACTATCTCCCGAGATCATTTTGGTCGTAAGAAACAAAGCTACTATCTGGAGCATCAAAGTTAAAACTATAACGAACACCATCTCCGTGATTATAAGGATTCCTTTGTTTAGAAGTCAGGGGCAATTGCTTAATGACCGCTTTTGGCTGCTCATTCTCTTTATTGTCATCATCATCGTAATATTCGTACTCCACCTCGTTTACTTTCTCCTGCTTTTTGCTCTCTACCGTTATGCTTGGCAGTGGTGGGGGAGCTGATGAAATTGTTTCTCATTCTCTTTATTGTCATCATCATCGTAATATTCGTACTCCACCTCGTTTACTTTCTCCTGCTTTTTGCTCTCTACCGTTATGCTTGGCAGTGGTGGGAGAGCTGATGAAATTGTTGATGGAGCTTTACCCTTCCACTGTTTTTCTTTGTCGCTTCATTTTGTTCATAGAATTTTTATTAATAGTAGTTGTTGTGGAGGGAATGGCAGTCGTGCTCACCATATCTGAACCCTTTGGCTGGTTACTTTTTCCGATTTTACGCTCTACCAGTATATTTTCTGGAGGCGGAAGAAGTTCAGGGGGTGCTAATGGAGTAACTTGCTCTGGCTTTTTCGTGGTGAGATTTGCAAAAGTTGAGCTGTCCACCATCATTTCCAGTCCCATCTTTTTGTATCTCCAGTAGTCATTTGGAGGTGCAAGTGGGGGAACGTATCCACCTCCAACATACTTGTTATAATTGCCGCCGCCACCTTTATGTTTGTTTCCCAAATACTGGAAGAATGATCCAAAGACGCTGGGGTTCTTAGTACTGGGAGGGGGTCCCCTGTTGGCGTCAAATTGTCTCCAGTATCTTAGTATCATGTCGGCTGCCTAAATATATTTAATTGAAGATTTTTTCAGTTTAAATTTAAAAAAATTAAATTAATTAATATTAATGTTGATTTGGGTGAAATCTTTAATTAATTATTTAATTGCCTTTTCCGCTATCATTAAAGTCGATGCCTGTGTGTTTGTTACAACTACAACGGGTTGAATGGAGGCATCAACAACTCGAAGATTTCTTGTCCCGATTACTCGTAAATGCGTATCCACCACAGAGCCCATAGCTGCTGTTCCAGCTGGGTGGTGGATGGTTACACTATATCTCCTTGCGAAGCACTCAAAGTAGGAATCTAAATAAATAGAATGCAATAATTCATAAGTTGCCAAATAAATAAACTCCTTGTAAATAAAAAATCTCAACACCCTCAATTAAATGACCATCTAATTCTTAATAAAAAGCCACATCACCAACCCGATCGATATGGGAGATGCTCACAACCCGGAAGTACGTTAGTCGTTAACCGTGCTCCAGTTTCTATCCCCATTGCAGTCGTGTTTTCCATCAAATATAAGGTTTTCTTTATCCCGTCCAGTAGTACTTTGAGATCAACATCCCCAGGATCTCCGAAGTAATTGGGGTCTATAATGAGCTTATCGAAAGGACTAGTTCCGCCTAATCTAATGTAACCTCTTGAGAATGGTCTTGATCCACCAAGAGCAATATATAATGCATCTCTTCCCTCAGTGCCTTCAAAATACTTTCGAACTTCATCAATTTTCAAATTAAATCCCCCTGCTATAGTCTCTGGTCCGAGACGGAAGTTGGTGAATGAGTACAAAAATAGATGTAAATCTGGCCAATCTCCCTCTCCTCTTTGTTTAGCATATTCAGAGGCGATTGTGCCACTGGCTTCACATCCAGTATTAGTGAGAGATCCTTCTCCAAGGGTGAACCATTTCACGAATTGAGACGGAGTCAAGTCTCTGTCAAGAAATAGACCTCCACCCTCTCTGATTAAGAACGGTCCAAGATAAACAGCTAAAAGTTGATGATTGCAAATTAAGTTTAATTTTTCCTGCGTAACGTGAGCCTATGACATAGTCATTTAAAGCATTAAGTTATTGTATGCTAAAAGAGTGAAAAATAATTTCACCTAAATGGTCCTGTAAGTTTTCTCCCACTGGTAAGTCATTAACTACTGGTATCTACATTCAGAGAATAGGTTCTGTGTTAAACACAAGCATAATATGATATACTTTTTATATAATAAAAAAATATGAGTCTTTTTACATTCAAACTCTGTAGATGACCTTTGGGTCCAATACCCGATAGCATCAAAACCTTAAAATGGATTAGTGTAAAAAGTTAAATATGATTAAGTATTATAGATTACACCAAGCGCTGCCAAGAGAATACGCAAAAAAGCTTACCTTTGGAGAACCAACAGCTCCAGAACTTATTATGACTTCCCTTCTAGCATGAGCTGAGAAGGTTCTTCCGTGTCTAACGTATTCAACTCCATATGCTATATTTCCTTCTCGAAATAGGACCTGAAATCGGAAATGCGGAAAATAGCCATACTACAGGATATCGTAATTCTTCAAAGAAGAGTATTCTAAAAGGGGACTTACCCTAGTTACTTGAGAAAATTTCATTATTGTCAGATTGGGGCGATTCCTGATGGGTTCCAGGAAAGCTTTATAAGGAGATTGTCGAACACCCCGTCTAATTGGATACTTGATTATATCAAAGCCTTAGAAAATTCAAAGATTATCTTTTAATTGAACAAGACAGGGTCAACTTAATTACAAAGGGTATTTAAATGTGTAAGTACCTTCGTCGTACGGT
This sequence comes from Acrocyrtus sp. NNG-2020, assembly GCA_027744115.1. Lineage (NCBI taxonomy): Eukaryota > Metazoa > Arthropoda > Collembola > Entomobryomorpha > Entomobryidae > Acrocyrtus > Acrocyrtus sp. NNG-2020. The sequence goes on along the minus strand of JAHZND010001602.1, from coordinate 27,441 downwards.
GCATTTAAATCCACATGCGGATAGCCCATTTCCATTGCTCCTCTAACGAACTCTCTAGCTCGACCTATATAAGAAGGTGTTTCTATGCGAAGGTCCCCTCCATAGCCGTGGTTAACTGTGGCAATATAAATAATTTGGCTAGTAAATTATTTCCTTAATGTGCACATTCGATAAACCTATTAGGAAAGCTTTTTACCGTTGTCACCAGGTACGCCATAATCTTCGTAGCTTTTAAAATATGGAAGAACTCCTTCCCAGCTCCAACTTGGGTCACCAGTTATTTCAGCCCTATAAAAAGGTACAGTAAAACAAGAACAATACAAAAAATTTTATTGCTGCATTTAATCATGAACTGTGTTTTGGAACGAGTCCACTACCAGTTGTCAAAATCTTTCCTGTGCCCCCTAAGATGTATCATTAAATTTAAATTTCCTGTCCCTCCTAATCCTAATCCCGTACTCCATGAAGATTCCTGATGAGAAATCGAATAAATTACTTAAAATAAAATGCTACAAATCTATGCATACGTAATACGTTCAGGAATTGAATTATTTCTCATGTTACCCCATCAGCAGACATTAGGGTACCAAACTTTTGGGGAACTGTTCTATGCTGCCAATCTAAGCCAGGACGGTTTACAAGAAACAGTCCAAATCCTGGAATGAACTGGAGCGGAAATGGCTCTCCACCTGCTTCGAGCAGCAGTACTCTGTACGAACGGCTTAGGCGGTTTGCCAAAAGGCTCCCAGCCGACCCCGCACCAACTGTGATTTCGCAGAAAATGTAAATTACTAATTTGCAGGAACATATTAAGTTGTCTCTCCTTAGTCCTGATTTGTAAAATAATCATTATAAAAGGCTTTCAGAAGTTGTTTGTTTACCTACGATGAAATCAAACATTTGAGAGCGAAAAGGACTTTGGAGGTCCTTTTCATCTTGTAGTCGGTCACCGTTTATCCATATTGAAATAAGAGTAGTCATGGACTGGAGTACCAAATATATCATGGGCAGGAACAATGGCTGAACTAAAGAACCAGTCAAGGTCCTTATCCCCTGGAGAATCGGAAGCACCATTTTGTCGGTGCTTAAAGAACTTAAAGGCACTAAAATACCACTTAGGTTTTCACACTTTAAAAACTAGGTATTTATAATAATTATTGCCGAACGGTTACAATAATTCATCGAGGAAAAACATTTCGCCGCCTACCAAACACATACGCCAATAACTGCCGATTGGCAACTGTCGAGGTGAAGGGAGCATTCCTAGGACTTAACTCTATCGTATATCAAGATAACGTAGGTATATCATTTTGAAATAAGCTTTTTAACCATAAGCCAAACAGTGATCTTCCCTCCAAGTAAGTAATTAGCATCGGCTACATTATTTTATGCAACTGTTATATAAGCAAAAAATCAAAATTAGTTTAGGCGGAAAATGCCAAGACAAGATCAGCTACATACTAGCACAATAGGCATATCTTGGATTTGAAATCTAACGATGGCAATACCACTCTTAACTTTTTTTATTCTAGTTAGTTAGGGAATGCAGCTACAAACTACAAAAGGATAAACACTATTAATTAAGTATGCATAGGTACCTACATGACTTTGTAAATTCTGCATTCATAACGATGGCAAGACCAAGACCCACACATTTAAGCAGTGGAAATAATCGTGCACGTAATTTAGATTTAAATCAACAGGATTATAAACTTAGATCGTTCCTCTACTTGAATCCTAACCAATTTCATAAAGATTTGTTGCAAAAATTGGGTGATTAGCATATGCGATATAAAAAGCTCTTGAGTGCAGCTTGCAGCTTAAAGAATGATTAGCGAGTACCATTCTGAACTTCTTTGATTAGGCATTTTATTGTATTTAAATTAATGTTTATCGAGTAGAACACACTGCGGATTCCACTGAATGTGATCGTGATTGATTGTACAAAAAAATTGCACAAGCAATAGCACAATTATACTGCCAAAAAACATTGACCAACTGTTTTTTTGGTACGCACTTACGCACTCTAACAGCAAAATATATGTATCACAAATCTAATCAAACATTCACAATTTTGTTAATGAATGGCAAGTGAAGCATGCTTACCTAACTGCAATTTCCGTATTAGCTCAGACATACAATGCATACGTAATTTGCAATGGCGCCTTCACAGTTCACACACAATATTAGTTCCAACTTGCACCGATGAGCAGGAAAGATAAGGCGAATGTCATAGCTCATTTTTAAAAAGCTCATGTACCTGACTTTTCAACTATTCCGACATAGATAATCTCAAACTTGAAGTACAGTTCGCTGACTTTAACAGACGTTTTGGAAACTAATTATAATATGGTATAGTGTAATCGAGTCATGCTAATTATTAATGGCACCTGCTACCGCTCGCTACATAACTTAATAGCTATGATTCTTTAGTCATGTGAAAAGGACAAAAAATTACTAGACAGTTATGTTGCGACATATACGTTCAAATTGATCTTGATCGTTCTAATGCTTGCTTAACTGCACCTACTTTGAACTTGTGAGAAGTCAAATTAATAAAAAAAACTATCCACTGTTGCTATCAAATGCTTCAAACTAAATTTTCAGTGGTGGTGAATTGGCTCTTTTACCGTTTGGATGAAACCACTCTACCAAGAGATGAGATTAAAATCGTGCATGAACATTAGTGAAGTTGAATTTGTAATTGCACTTTATTAGATTCTTTGTGGTCCTTGAAGACAATTTAACACTGAAGCACATTACTTAATTTTTTAAATTAAAATTTAACTAAAATGCTACGTGTTATGTGCACAGCGCTTGATTTATTACAAAAAGTAGGTAATGAATATAAAATACTGTTTATAAAAATCCCTTCCGCAGGCAATTTTTAAAATTCCGTTTCACGATTGTTTCTGGCAAGGATATTGCATTTTGGATACTTGTTGTTAGTGTTTTCTATAGGAAAAAAAGAGATAAGTGTTTATAGCTACAACTATCACTGCCATTATACATGTAAATCGACATGCAGATAAACATGTTTTATGTTATTTCAGTAATATATGCTTATACAAATACATGCACTTTCCTTGCTTCCATTAACTATTTTTTCAATTTGCTATTAACTTCCGTTAATATTAAGTGTTTTCAACAATAAAATTGATACCAGAGGTCCGTTCCATTCCTTCATCGGCATAATATGGAGACCTTGCAATTTGTTTTCCACAAAGATCTATAATTTGCTAACATAAGAGAGTGACTTCAGCTGAAATATTTTTTTTGTTTTCCTTCAATGAGACGAAAACAGTATTGAAAGCAGTAAAGAAAAGAAAAGTTTTTTCAAAGTCAAAATGATCGAACCAGCAACAATTTTGATTTTGCCACAAATGCATTGCCGAGAAACCAATATTTTTGTTTTTACGGATAATTGAGTAGTTGTTGCGTGAGCAGTAACTGAATTATTTTCAGACAAGGGGAATGGAGAAAGGATGAGAAAAAAGTTTTATGGCGAGAGAAGAAAAACGGCTCCAAACAAAACTTGCTGGAATTTCAATGTTCTTTAACTAGCATGGATTTTCACTTTTCATATGCAATTTCTTTACTACGAAGACCTATAACTAGTTAGAGATAAAGCTTGCTAATTTATTAATAGCATTTGCGTAAGTAAAATGAAATGAAATGATAAACGATGCATGTTTTATTACTTAACGATTAGTTAGGTAGTTGATAAATTGATATTGAGGCGGTGATATTTATTAGCACTGGACTCACCATTGGTTCTCTCTAACTTGACAGGTGAACGAACAGTGGACAAAAAACTTAAAAAGAGAGTTTCACATTTCTACGAATCACATACAGGTTAGTAATCTTACATTAGGTACCTACCTAATCCTAATGAAATATAACACAGATATCTGACGTAAGCATGAATTGAAGCGCACTAATTTAGGGAGTGCGGCAGATGTAACTGAGCACATTTGAACTTATTGTTTATAATAAATTATAAATTTCATGTAAATTCAAAGAAGCAATTTCTAAGGACGCTATTTTTATAAGCCCGTTAACTTATTAGATAGGACAGAGACTGAAGGCTGAATAGAGAAACATGTAGGCTACGTATCTGTCGTTTTTATGATGCATTTTAAAAAATATTTCTGCATGAAACTGATGAAGAAGTGCATCTTTTGTAGTAACAATTTAATTTGGTAGCTTCTCCGTGTCCTTTAAAGACAAGCTATTTAATACTGCAGTATATTGTGCTTTACCTAGTTTAAATATCTACACCCTAAATAAACTTTATTCAATTAGCAAAATTGCACCCTAAATAGAGGTTACGTATATATAGGAGTCTTTTCAGAAGGAAGTAATAATCGAGCCGAGTCGCTTTCATACATCGTTTCTGGCAAGAATACGTGTATCTTAATCTTTGTTTTTGGCTAGTTTTGGACGGGGGATTCTTGATATTAAGAATAAAATGAAAGCTGCCTTATTTTGGTATAACTAGTGCCATGCTCTCTAAGTCTCTAAAGACTAAAGACAACAAGCTTCTCATTTGTTTCAGAACTTACATATGTACTCATTTTCCTTACTACATTAACTTATTTTCAATTTGTCCTTAACTTCCGTCAATATCGCTTTTTTAACAATTTTTTTTCTCGGAGATGAACTCTGTTCCACTCCCATTGAAGCCGTTCCTACGGGGTGATGAAGGGTCACTGAATACCTGTTAAATATAAATATGTCATTTGTCAAAAATAATATGTATATAAGACAAACGATATATCTTAATCGATATCACTCACAAGTGTCAGTAAAGAGCATACCTTCTTATGAAACACAGCCAGTACGGATCTGACCTAAACTCGAGATGTTCGCAACCTGGCAGTTTAACGTCTGTAAATTTTGCTCCAAGTTCTCCTCCAAATGCAGTCGTATTCTCCATTAATAACAATGTCTTTTTTACTCCTTCTAACAAAACCTTTAAATCTGTTTCACCCTCGTCTCCTAAATAGTTAGGATCAATGATTGGCCTATCATAAGGGCTACTTCCTCCAAGTTTTAGGTAACCGCGAGCAAACGGCCGTGCTCCGGTCACAATGATATGTGAAGCGTCTTGGTCGAATGAACTTGCATAATACTTGGCAAGTTCATCTTGCTTTAAATTAAATGTCTGAGCTATTGCAGAAATACCGCTGGCCACGAAAGTCATTGATAATAGGAACAAATGAATATCCGGCCAATCTCCTTCGCCCCGAGCTTTCGCAATTTCCGAGGAAATTATGCCAGTTGCCTGACAGCCTGTTGAACTCAGTGGACCTTTGCCTACTGTCAGCCATTTCATTACTGATGCAGGTGTTACATCCCGAAAGAAAGAGATTGACAGAGGACGATTGATAATAAATGGGCTTAAGTATACACCAAGATGGTCCTGTAAATTTTGGCCGACCGGAAGATCCACTGTCACAGGAATCTACAAATCATCATCATCATCAGTACAGAAATTTTTTTAAGAATGAAAAAATATAAAAGATGAAAATGATAAAAATCATATGAAATATACTCACGTTTAACGCTTCCAAATGCTTTCTCGGTCCAACTCCGCTCAACATTAAAAGCTTTGGGGTACCCACAGTTCCTGCCGAGATAATTACTTCCTTTGAAGCGTAGGCTGTCCATGTTCTACCATGCCTATCAAATTCCACTCCATAAGCTTCATTGTTATTCTTGAAAAGTATCTGTACGAAAAAAATGTAGTTTTATGGGCCGGGTCTGCTCACGTATTTAGTACTTCTGACTTTATTATCGTGTACTTTTAATGATGTACCTTGTTAACATGCGCAAATTTCATTATGGTCAAAGTAGGTAGTGTTCGAACTGGGACTATGAATGCATTATAAGTAGCTTGTCTGCGACCTATCTTGGTTGGGTACCGGAGCACGTCGAAACCCTCTACAAATGGAGCATTCAAGTCAACTTGCGGATATCCCAGCTCTTGTCCAGCTCGAATAAACTGAGGTGCTGGACCAATGTAGTCAGGAGTTTCTATTCGAAGATCTCCGCCGTATCCATGATTTACTGTTTAAAAAAAATAAACCTTTTCCAAGTTTTGTACAGCTATGAAATTTATCGTATAAATCATGTACACAAACCTGGATCTCCTGGTACTTCATAGTCTTCATAGCTTTTAAAGTAAGGCAATACGCCTTCCCAGCTCCACTCCGGATCCCCCGTAAGATTAGCCCAGTTATCAAAATCTTTCCTGTGCCCTCTAAGGTGTATCATTAAATTTATGCTTCCGGTGCCACCAAGAGACTTTCCTGACGAAATTTTAAATGACAGAATATGAATTTTGAGCCAGTTTTTTTTATTTATTTGGCTTATTATTTGTATTTAGGTTTTTTAGTAGGTATACCTGTGGACCAACTAGATTCCTTGTCGTAAAAATACATGAAAACATTAGCATAGAGATGGCAAAGAAGATTTTTTGTCACAATGACTTTTTAAAGACACTCATACCTGGTTCACTGACATTAGGGAGCCATACTTCTGAGGAAGAGTTCTATGCATCCAGTCAGTTTCCGGATAGTTTACAAGAAACAGACCGAACGCAGGCACCGATTGAAGTGGATTTGGGTCTCCTGGCATTTGTGTTAATTCACTGTATTAGTTAAATTGTGTTTGCTTGGGAGAACAGCTATGAATTATAGTTGAAATTGTAACAAATTAATAAATCAATTCACCGCCTGCCTCCAACAATAAAACTCGGTAATTTCCGACTCGACTTAGCCGATTAGCCACAACAGCCCCTCCGCTGCCGCCCCCAACTGTATATTAATCGATACTATTTTACTCTTTGATCCGACCTTAAACATGTATGTTTTTTGCATGCATTACCTTAGGTATGAAATTATTAATTTAAAATGCTTTATAGTGCGATATACCAACAATAAAGTCCCAAGTTTTCGACTCCACCAGTAAGTTTGATAGCTCACTTTCATCTTGAATTATATCTGCTTTACGCCACAGAGCCAACAAAGCTGTCACTGATGCAAGCAGTAACTTTAAAAATTGGATAAAAGCGGGCTGCACAAGAGGACCCGTAAGAGCTTTTAAACCGTCTACTGCTAGCTGCACAATCATTGTCGAAAACTACTAAACTACACTTTCTCTTTTGTAACAGGACACTTTACTACCTAAATAATACACGAGCATACGAAAATTTTAGCAGGGCTTCCATTGCCAAGTGCCACATTACACTTCCAGTGTAGTTGGGAAATGACTGATCAGATCATTTTCGTTTCTACCACAAGCATTTTCATTGTCACACAAGCAGAGCTGTGATCTACCTATTAACAAAAGTTGGAGGTTTCTTTCTTTCAGACAAAAACTGATGACAAGATAAGCGTTCTTCATAATCAATTTTATTATAAATTATATCTACACGTTGACCTTTACCAGCCTTGAATTGTAAACGTACATTGTCCCCCTTGGTGTGGTACTATAAATAGCTTGACATTTTATAGATTATAGGTAATTAAAAGTCGTCTCAATAGCATAACATTGAGAAGACGGAAATATGTATTTAATGGATATCAAGATGAGTATTATTTGTCCCTTTCAGTGTAGCTTGAGTGAACCGAATATCAAAAGGTAAGCTATAAAAGAATAGTTTTCCACGTGTTAATTCCCATTGCCAAGAACATTTCCTTAAGTTGTAAGCTGTCTTATCACTTATTGATTTAGGTACTGTGGCAGTGCTTAGATAACATAATTGTGTAATCTAAACATTATGATTTAGGTATAATCCTGCTCAGCTAATCGTTAAATGTACATTATACTCTTGGTGCTAGTGGACAGACTTAAGATATTAGCTAAATTAGCTGACATTGTCTAAAGCATGACTGATCAGCGGAACTATTTTTTGCAATAATGATTTCAATACGTGCAGCTTTGTGCATCTGCTCTTCTACCATCTACTGCTTAATAATTGTTCTTATGCTTCTGTGCTTGGCGCTTGGTATTAATTGTTTGCATCTATCCTCTACTGAACGGTCCTAAACGTATTGTAATGTAATTGGCTTGTTTGACATTGTCCTACTTACAATTGTTTCCTATAACGTGTACCATGTACTATAGGGAAAGATTGATTTAATGAATTAAAACTAGTAATTAAATTCGTTTAGGCTAGCTAATAAGGAAGAGCAACTGAAGATGCTTTTTATTGATATCGAAAGACCTTTTTTTATATATATTTCTAAGTTTTTAACACTCCATTATTTTCACTTCCGGAGAGTAAGCTTGACTGGCACTGATTTATAACGTTGAGAATTATATATACCTGTATCGTTCAATTTAACTTTTGAACTTCTCGATAAATCGTAGTTTTCTGAGATGAACTGCTTTTGTGCTTCAAGGGAGAATGAACACCATGAATACATTTTTAGCTGAAGTTAACAAAGTGCTTTAAGTGTGATATAGTAAAGTCCCAACTCAAGTCAGAAATGTTTTTTTAAAAAACGCTACATATTGCGAGTATCTATCATCTAGTATCTGTACATCTGTATTTTTAAACTTATGGCATATGCAATTCTGATTAGTAAATCTGCTTCCGTTTCCCCTTCCATGTTTCGGAATCATTTTTTGCCTTAAACTAATAACTAGAGCTTCAGCATTTCAAATGATTAAGACTATTGCTCAATTTTAAAAATGAGTTTAATGCTGTACTAACAAACCTACCTCAAATACGTTTGCATCTTGACTCTTCTAAAAAGTTGCTGCTAAATAGATGCAAATCAAAACCTGACCTGTCAGAACAGCAAGCTAGTCAAGTTCTACCTTATATTTCAGTTGGCATCATTTTGGCATAGCTTTTGTATATTCTCACTATATTTTAAAGTGACTTCTATAGTTTTTATCATCAGTACACATGCAGCCAACAAGTGCACTTCTCAAGAGAGTTACCTAATCAGCAGAGCATGAGTTGTAAAGCTGATTTCGTTTTGTTACGTGTAGCATGTACTTGAAAGTATTTCCATCTAATTATAATCATTCAATTTTAACCGAAAAAACCTGTTTCGCCCATAAAGAATTTTTACATACATATGCCTATATGCACTTATCACTTATGCAATGTTTGATAATATCTGTCGACCCAACATGTCTGTAGTAATACTAGTTCCTTTGCTACTTAGAAAAACCAACAAGCTGTGGTATGCATGCACTCTGCTGGAAGCATAATTACGCCTACTGCAATTGTGCATTTGTTTACTTTCTTTAAAAGAATTTCACAGGAAAAACCAGATAACAATTTACGAGTGCTAGAGTTTCATGAAAGCCACAACTAATAAAGTTTCACACCACTGACACTGCATACTAATTCACATAATATAATGAGATTTCTTAATTTATTTGCCCATGTAAATTCCGTGGTTAAAGAAAGCAGTGTAAGCAGCTAACAAGTAATTATTTCGGCATTGTCATCTCTTTCATCAAAGCTCATTTACCCTTCTTTCATAAATTCTCGTCACCTCCATCACAGTACTGAAATGAAAAGATAAATTAGTTTTGAGTAGCGTCCCTAATACATACATAGATCCGGATTGTACCGCACTCACTCAATCCATGTTACGAGTTTACGTTACGACTGAAAGAATGGCGAGACAGTAAAATAAAGATACAAGTTCATTGCCATTTCTATTTTCGTGTGCTGATGCCTACTACAGACAGCTATAGCTTACACTTACACCAATAATCGCATTTATTTTATACCCGTAAAGTTTTACTCGTGTTAGTCGTGTTTCTGGTCTCGGCTTGAACTTTGCGTGCTGCAAATAATGTGTAGAAGTGCTTTCTCATCGCCAAGTACTTAGTGCACGTGTAACGATTTCTTCTTCTATTTGAGATTGGTGTGGTTGACTGGGTGGCTCTTAATTCTTGCTGATAATAATAACCCAGCCCTCTTATAATGTTGTTATCTGTTGCCATTTGTAATAGTCATATTCTGCAAATAATGCACTTAAGTTTTATGTTTAATGGTGAATGCTGACTAATTTATTATTTTTTTCATACAAATTTCATATTCGGATATAAATATTTGTGGTATAAGTGGTAATGGAAAGGATTACGAAAAGGAGGAAGCGGGTTTCTGCTTCAAGTAATCTGAAAAATGCGGCTAATAAAAAAAACGTTTGCCGACAAGGCTCGCAATATTTTTGCACGTAAGTGCTGCATGCGAAAAAGAAACAAGTCGGAAGTTCAAATATGTTCAGTACTAATGACTGTCTAGAAAGAAATTGCAATTTCCACGACCAGAAAGCAAGCGAGAGTACAACATGATTTGCATATTATGAGCGTAAAACTCGATGACTTCTTGCCCTTGGTAGACTAATCCGCGTACCTCTTCAGACTACAAGACATAAAGCAAGTAATTGCGCATAACATTTTTCGCATTCTATTACCAACTGCAGAACAACAACATTCATTTATCTGTCTGAGAGCCGCCTTTCTGTTAGGATTTTGCAAAAATGCAAGTATAGTGGGCGCAGCTGGATATCTCTTGATAAAAATCGTGGTATGCGTGCCTATTGCAAATATGTTTTCAATCCTTTTTGCGGTCCAAATGTTCAAGCCGCAGCCATAGCGCAGACTTTATACTGTGCACCCATGAAATATTACGCTGCAATGGATTCTTCCTTTTCCATTTCCATATTTTTTATTCCAAATACTAAGCTCTAACTGCTACACGGCAGTTTCCCCCGTCTCTTTTTGATTACGTACATATTTGTAGCAATGTCTCCCATTCCATGCCCACACACTAACAAAAATAGTGTAAGCTGCAGTCGAAATGAAAAGTACGGGACGAGAATACGGGAGGGAGTGTGAATGTTGAAAACAATTGAAAAAATAAAGAATGGGATAATACAACAACTCAGCAAATCTGACTGCTGGATGGAAGTGTCGTAAAGGCATGAGGCAAGTTTCAATAGTAGAATGGTGGCAGTGGCAGCCAGCCGCTTTTCGCGAATTTTTTATGCAGCAAACGTGAAACACGTTTCATTCCTTGTTTTCTCAACGTACCAGCGTATACTTTGCACACACTCGCGTTTTAATATTGGAAATGCGATACAGGTTGCTACATGAGACATGTTCCGTTTTAAACTGTTGAACGAAGTTACAGACATAGACGCGGCTTATTAGTCTGGGTCTGGGCATGCAATTCTCTAGGGTGGGTTGTTGTTGGTGGCTATAACTTCGAACGTGGTTCGGCAAATTATAATCCTATCATATAACCGGGCCGTATATATGTGATGCGATACCACTTAATTTGTGGATACGGCCATTTTATGTGGCTTCCTAAGGTACATTGTTGTTGTAATTCCTCATCTTTATTAATAGGTTCATCATTACGTTTGCAAAAAATGGTTTTTTCTGCAGTTTTCTTCGAAGCTGGCTTAACATCAAATTGATTATGCAGCGCTGGCTAAACAGGTTGAATATATTTTTTAACTCTTTCTAGCCCTTGATCTGATATCCGATAAGCTACTGTGCTGCAGTGAAATTACTCAAAAATGCATAAAATCCCTGTACCCAGGTTGTAAAACACGTGCAAAATGAAAAAAATATGAAGCAGCAGACGGAACCAACTAGAACCGGATAGGTAATTGAATCTCATCCCTACTATTCGTTATTCTACTATATGCGCTTGATCTTCTTATATAATGCCAGTTTCACTCAAGCAGCTACGACCAACATTTTCACTGGCCGTCTATACTACAAACAAAATTCAATAGATTTTTCTGGTGCGCACAAACCATGCCCATATTATCATCAATAGGGGCGCGCACGAGACATTTTCGCGAAAAACTTCCTTGTTTCTACAGATTTCTAGTCAACACACATGCTCTGACCTTCCACGGTCATAGACCTTGGATACTTGCAAATTGTCCGGAGATTAATATACACAGTCTACATGATGCACACTGTCAGGCGAGAATTTTTTTTAATGATTTGGGGTGTAAAGTTAGAATTTCATTGAATCTTATCTAAATTATCCTTTTTAGCAATCTTATACCCCGCCCAGATCCACTCGGGCTACAGGCTTGTCTAGAATAAGGATAACTCTTAAAACGTTTTCACAGAGTGATTAAATAAAACTGCTTATACAGTGTAGGGTGGCAAAGTAGCCAATTTAGAAAATTATTCTTTCTGCTTGTACTTACAAACAGCAAATTTTTTTTTGCTACATTGCACTTTCTGCGATGTTATACAAGGTATACATATTTTGCGCACATAAATATTTACCTAGCAGTTTCATCCCCTTCTCTGAAGGTTACTTTTAGGCACGGTAGGAACTCGATTGTACAGTGTACAGATGCATACATCCTGGCACCATTAAGCGCAGCAATGTCATTAACCATCCCGAAATGTCAATGTCAAAAACTCAGTGAAAACGAATATACCATTTCCGACGCTACTTTAGACTTTTAGAGCTGGCAATTTAGCCCTAGAAAAGAAGAAGATGACTCATTTATAATTCATACGCCTCGGTTGCATTATTCTCTGCATTCTGTACACGATACGAGTTACACAGCTACGAGAGTCAGGCGGTTTTATTGCCATATTTCTAGCTCCCCATAGAAAGTTTTACAACATAGTATTATATAAAATTAAGGAGTGGTAGAACTCGTAGAACATTCAGTAAGTGAGAGTGTATGGAAAAAATAGTGCGTCACCAACAACAAGGAGACAATTCAACCTTTTCTCATGTCATGACCATGCATTAGGTTCAGGTTTAACTTGAAACCTGAAAGGTTTCCTGAGCATCAGCATCAGCATCACTGTTTTTTGCAAAAAAAAATCGTAACAAGAACAGAGCCACAATATATATGGAAAAGTCTATAGAGTCTGCTAGAAGTAAGTGCGTCTTTCTATAAAACTCTTTTTTGAGTGAGTAAACTTAGTTGCAGGAAGCAATGCCCCATAGGTCGATGTCGGTGTGTAAACATGTATGGGTGGTGGTAGTATAATGAGAACTGAGCACACAGCAATACTCCATACGTTCCCTCTCTTTTCCTTTCTCTTTCTGTATATAAACCTCTCTTGGTTATCCTTTGCTTTCGCAAAGCCTGTCTCATTCTTACCCCTATCCACACAATTTTGGCTATACATGACCTTGAATTGGCAAAAAAAGTTTTTTGCACACAGCTTTCATAGACATGCTTTGCTCACTGGAAGCCAAACCGCGATGAATAGATGCAATCCTTTTTAGTTTTAGTGTGAAACAGAACGTGTAGGACGAGCTCATGTTCTTATCGGAGCAGCAAACAATTTTTTTTGAAGACTGTCTATGTCTTGTATATTTTTTGCCAGCCAGTGTGTCCTGTATCCTGTGTGCTCGCCACCGCAACCCGTTAACTTGATTAGTGTGGGTTTGTTTGAGCTCGAGAAAATTAATTTTTTTTGGATTATTACCATGAATAGGTAATGCCTACTTTGACTCGCTTCCCTTGCCAAAGACAAAGCACACATTTACGTAAGCTGATAAAAGTAGTTGACACAGCAGCAGCTCATTATCATTATTGCGAATAAGTTGGATCATTAGCATTAGCACAACATTCGAGTTGGAACTGTCTTATCTCTAGTGAAAACCTGACTAAATCCGAATATTGCATAAACAGAAGTTGTAAATACAACTAGTCAAGCTGAACTCCACAACATCCAATAAAAAAATTATTAGAAAGTAAATCCAATATTCTCCACTTCTTGAATAATGTGAGCGGAGATCATTACGTGAGCGTGTGTTCGTATTTCGTTTTCGTACCCGTTTCCGTTTCGTTCGTGCTTATTTGACTCAGCACGCACGACATTATTTCACCACCTAAAAAGACTTTTTTTGTTTGCTGGTTGCATTCGCACCAATATAGCAAATTTATCTGTGAAAAGCGACTAACAAAGTATAAAAGAAAAAGGATACATCATGGTGAGACTCGAAAATGATGAGGGGTGGGCTACTTTTTTAAACCCCTCAAACAGAGGCTGAGCGCACACTTATTTTCTGCTCACAAAAAAAGTTCCCATTCATATACAGCACCTGGTGCGGTGTGGTGAATGCTCTTTCGCGTATCACAGGAAGTAAGTTTTTTTGAAACGTGCATAATTCGTATATGTATACGGGGATGGTGTGCAGAGTGAAGAGGACTCTTGATGTGTGAATTATTTCGAAGGCACACTGCATGGCTGCTACAGTTTGCGGATTCTAAATGTGAAGGAACATAAATTCAGTAAGAATATGAAACTTGTGCCAGAGGCAATCTTCATTGTTGTTCCCTGCTGACTCTTATACTACTGCTGCTATGTAGATCCGAGGTCCTACGGTTTATCTGCGGAGTTTCAAACGCAAACTTTGTAGCAGGGTAAGACATGTGTATGTAATTAACAACATACAAAGTTCCTATCTTTAGCATTGTCAGTCAGTCAACAGTCAACAACATCGTCATCGCGGCGCGGATGCGAATTCAGTGCAAAACGAAAACGACTACTTTACTACTCCACTTTATTTTCATACATGTGGGATAACGCGAAAGAGTCAATATGCACGGGTGCACCTTATGAATGTCAGTTTCAGAAGATGAAATGAGGATGTCACGTCACATCATCTCTGTTTTTAGTACTTGTTCCACTGCGAAACAGTTGACGTTTTTAGCGTAGCACTGTGTGCTGAATTCCGTTTTTTCTGGAAGTGATTATTGTCGGTTGTCAATTGAGGATGATAATTCGCAGAAGGATAAAGTCATGATAGAGGTTGCGGTGGTAGTGACGCATTCGAATTGGATTGGATGAAAAAGGAAGTTTGCCAATAATGTGAAACGATATAGGAGAGTGCTAACTGCTAAAGTGTAAAATACAACATCAACAGAGGTGGTAAAGCTGGCAGTGCAAAATTTTACTTCCAGCAATACAAAACAGTAGTACAGTGTATGGAGTAGGGAGATATGTCTTGAAGTGCATAACACTTCGTCTGCATGCTTCTCATCGCGAGTTTGGAAACAAAGTGGATCGTGTCTGTGTTTTTACGCAATAAAAAATGCCATGAATGAGAAAGCCAATGTCACTTCCACAATGAGCGAGGGCGACAACAACGGTGGCACTGACGACAGTCAAAGTCAAGGTCAGCTTGATGATGAAGACGGTGTGGCAGTTCAGAGTAATAATGAGAACAAAAGCGATAAAAAATTCAGGGGTGGTAATACCACCTCTGAATATTTACGAGAGGAGAAAAATGGGACTTTGAGTAGGGCTGGTGGTGGCTGTGCAGAAAAGATTGGAAACATAAATCCCATTTTCATACCTTCGGTAAGAGAGCAGAGTCGAAAATGAAGTCGTTATTCGCTTGAATTCACACATGTTTATGACACGTAGCTCATTAAAATGTCGTTTTTATTTCAGATCATAAATCATATCGCAAGTTTTCTTTCTTGTGGTGATCTCAAGCGGTGTAGACTTTTAAATAAACAATGGAACGAGGAGTGCCTAAAATTCCTGCGGCAGAAAGGTCTCGTACGACTCACGTCCAAGTCGACGACAACCAAGTTCCTTTCCGAATTTCAGAGAAGGCCGAAATTCTGCGAAAACTTTTATTTCGAAATTATCAACGGGATTGACAACATAACTAAAAGGTTTCTCGCATCATTTGGACCATCGATTAAGTATTTTAAGTTAGACTTTTCCGCAAATGGATATCACTTGTCAGCTAGTGAGTTCCATGATTTGATATTCAAAAGTTTGCCAAATTTGCACGAACTCTCTCTGGTAGGGAAAATTTCAGAGATGGATCACTTTTTACCGGAAAACTTACGGAAGATTGTAGGACACACTAGTAATAATGACACACCGTCTCTAGCGTCATTATTTTCCAGCTCTATTCATAATAGCAATCATACTGCATCCGCAGAATCTTCAAAATCCGATAAAAATCATGTGCCTGCTCTTCCGACATTGCCGTACCTAAAAAATCTCGAAATATTTTTGTACAATACTACTGGAAAAAATATATCAAAGCACCAGTTTCTCATCGAACTGCTAAGTTGTTTTCCAAACATAAAAAAGATTTCAGTTCCAAAAGTGCCACGCATGTTATCCTTCGGAATGCCTTTACTGCATACCCTTATCACCACAAATAATCTTCAGTTTCCAGAGCTGGAGCAGTTAGACATGGATATTGCGTTGTATAATGGCTCAATTGACATTTTAAAGTCGAAAGGTTACCCATTGCGATATTTAAATGCGGAGATAAATTCAACCGTCTCAGAAGAATCCCTCCATTCTCTCCTATCAACGTATGGAAAGACCCTTTTGGCATTACAGCTAAAGTTTCCCCGCTCTCCGGTAGCATCATCGGAGTTCACATCAGCCACCAGTTTTCAAGTCCTCCGACATTTAACACTCCACGGGTACAAAGGATCTTTGCAATTTTTGGAGCAGTTGGAATATCTCCAAACCTTTGGGTTGATTGACAATTCTTTTACAATTGCAACAAGCAGAGCCAATTTGGCACAGCCATTAAAATCCCAGTTTAACTATAAAATGATATGGACTGATTTTACTGAGGAACCTTACTCCTTCGACTGTTTTAATAGTAGCAATGCGCAACTACTTCGAATGTTCTCAAATAATTTTCTCAACCTGAGCTCCCTCAACTTACCCCACTTGAATGATAATGACTTACAAATCATTTACAATACATTTTCGCATAGTTTGCAAGAGTTAACCATGGAAAATTCACTGTTCAGCGATTACGGACTAACTGGAATTAGTCACGGAATATTTTGTGATCTGGAGGAGATGGGAAAGGTCGACGAATACAGAACCCAACCATTTATAGGAAACTTGAAAAGTAAGTTTATTATTATTTCATCTCCAAACTAGTAAATAAGCACGGATAACCAGATGGGTGTGTATGAATTTGCATTTACATTCTCCATTTTGATCAATCTTTTACGTTTATTTTTTAGGACTGAGAAAACTCGAGATTCTCACGCCAAGCATTGACATGACAGATGCGTCTATTAAGTACGGGATTGTTTACTGCGAAAACTTAAAAGTCTGCATCATTCGAAATGCACCCATTACAGATGCTGGTCTCAAAAAGTTAGTGGACTGTATGTACCTGGAGCATTTAGAGACAACAATGTGTACAAATATAAGGGGTTCCGGTGTGAAGTATGCCCTGGAGAAGGTCAACAGCCGGGACATATGCATGACTTTTGTCTGGAACAAATATCAGAGTCGGCTCACATCATGTTGCATTAATCGATTTCTAAATGGGAACTCCCCCGTTACTTGCATAACCCCATCAAGATAGAAAATATAACTGTAATAAATTGTTATCAGACGGGAAGATGTGTTCGAAGGATGGACTCCACGTATTTCATAAAGTTGTTTAAATCGTCTGACAGCTCTCTTACACTTCTTTAATTAAAAGACAAAACAAGTTCCAAGTAAAGTATTATATAAATACGTAAATTAGGTATTTCTCGGTGAAACTTTCACCATCAATAACTTTTACAGCATGCAATACAGAATATATTAAATGCACACGTTCACTATTTGTTCTATAACCACATTCAAAGCTACTAAAAGACCTGTTCGCTCTATGCAATTTTACAGTGTGCCGAAATTTAATTAAAATGGCGCATTATTTCATACTTGTAATAGATGGCAACATACTAGAATATCCTGTGGAAAAGACACTATAGGAGATGTAATATAAGTTGCAATAACTAATAACTAAAATGTATTTTCTGTTTTTTTTGCGCTGAAAGTATTATTACGCTGACTTTATCTATGCCAATATTGCTGCTACCTATAGAAATGGCTACTTATTTGACGTTGCTTGAAGGAGCATTTCAAATGGTGTGTAGTGTTGTTACCGATGGGAAGATAAATCTCATTTTTCTACGTTTTGGAATTGCACACTGTAGAGAATTCCTATACTACTACATTAATATATTACAAAAGTTTAGAACTTTAAGATATGTTGTTAACATGTTGATGCCAAATGATATAGACTTTCTCAAACTAACACTTTTATCGCATCTTAAATGTAGATTTTCAAATTTGCCTTTCATAATCTATGCAAAATTCTCAAGTTGACTTCCACTTTATGTAGTGTAAGTAATACCGAAATGAATTTGTATTTATGTTACAATAGTTTTAACTAATAGTGCACGATTTATTTTGAATCATTATTAAAATAAACTTGTTCACCGAAACCAAAAATGAATGTCGGAAAAGTGGTTGATTCCTTCATGCATGGCATTGGTATGTAAATAAAAAGTAATCAAGATGGTTATGGTTACATTATTGAGAATAGCCTTCTAAACATAAGCATGTAAATAATTTTACTGGCAAAATATGTCGGACAAAACCTGCGCTAAAGATTATATCCGTGAGTAGACTTTTGCACCTTAGCTCAAGTTCATATCTGAATACGTATTTGGATCATTAATGAAAGCGAAAAATCACAGTTACTAATTTTTGTTCGTACAATATGGCAAAAAATAAACCAGAAATTGATGAGTATGGAGATAAAACTCTCCTCGAGGTGATGTTATACCCATTCTTTAAAGATGAAAGCCAAAAGAAGCTGAAACCTACTAATGATACCAAACAAGACGAGGAATTAGATTTGGCAAAATTACTATCCAGCTCTGATGCCCAAGAATACTTCCAGAGTCAAGAGGACCTATTACCTGACGATAAAGTGGACTCGGGGTCAGACAGTGATGGCAAATCAGTTGAAATTTTATTTCAAAGAGGGGATCTACTTTACGAGAAATCTTTGCCCACTAAGGAGATTTCTGAAGGCAAAACTAACATTCTATCGGATTTATCAACGCTACAAATGCAGAAACGTACTCCGTTTCTCCAGTCACAAAATGACGTTTACCGGAAATTCATGGAAGAGCTTATGCTCATTAAATGCTGTAGTAAGCAGATTATCGAGCTGCTTGAGAATGCCAAAATTACGTTGGAGAAGTATATAGAAGTAATAAACGATCCTGGCCTGAACAAAGTTTGCGTAATTCAAGCTTGGATCTGGATTCTGAAAGAGTCCATTGTTCTGTCTTACTCATCAGCAAGCAAAGATAGGAAACGGCGGAAGCAACTAGAGACGTTCCTTAGTGAAAATATAGGTAGCCTGGAGGAATCTTACAGACAGCTTCATCGCGATATCAAGAAGACACTGAAAACCTTTCAAAAGGTGGAGGTGGAATTTGCAGAGTTGGTGAAAAGGTCGGAGAAAATGTTCGTTCACAATCTGGAAGCTGCTCGGCAATATGAATTGGGAGCTTCCGGTTACAATTTCCTATTTCATCAGTCAGAAGGAGATAGTCAAACTTCAGTATTACAGGAAAATGAGGATATCGGGGGAAGCGAAGATAAGTGGGACAAACAAATGCTGTCAGAACTAAGCCTTCTGGTGCGGTGTAGCGTTGATGGAATCACAGTCCGATCTGGAAAAACAGGCAGGAAATGGCATAAATTTCAGAGTGTTGATCAAGATAAGGATAAGCAGGTTTTAATGAAGATCTTTGCAAATGAGTTACTCAGCCCATGCACCGAAGTGAGTAAAGAGGTGATGGTCATAAGTGAACTAATGGAGGTTCGCAACGCTCAAAGGAAATTGGCAAAGGAGTCGATTTTCCATTCCCTTTCGAACTGCCAAGAGCTGCTTAGATCATCGAAAATGTTAAGTTTTCTCCCTAAGGAGCAAGTAATTCTGTTGTACTCCTTAAATTCAGCAAGGGTCACGTTAGAACTTGTCAATTCACGACTGGCAGAGTTGGTTATTGTAGAGTCAAGGGTGCACACAGTGATTGAAGATTTTCATAAGCAAAGGAAGCTCCTGAAAGTAAATTCAAAAATTGGGCGGATTCCCCTTCATAGACATTCCAAATTAGAAATAAATGTGCAAAATACTAAAGTCAACATTGATCTAGTGTAAGATATTAGATTAATTATCTATCATATCAACACATCTATAGAACATTTTTATGCTCATGGAGCCAATATAAGACAAGCATTGCAATTTAATTCTATTCTGGTAGACTCAATCGGTATCCTAACCTTTACGATGCGAAAAAGATGCGTGAAAGAATCATCAATAAATTGGCAGATGGAGGTGACATATCCAAGGAGCTAGTAATTGAAGAACCTCAGATCGACATGTAATTTAGCCTTATCCACCCAACACGCAGTTTCATTTAAGAAAAGTTTATCATAACCACAATAAGTTAGTCTAATAACTTACTGTTCTTACCTGAATATTATTTACAGATTGTACAAATGTCAGTCTCAGGTATTTTCTAGTCCGTCCACTCAAGAAATGATATCAATGCTTAGAAAGTTGATCACCGAGCAAATCGCCGTCTCAATCAACCCCAATCCTGCTCATTTATTGTAAATCTTAAGAAAGTACATAGTCTTTTTGACAGCTAAAATAATATAAAATTTTATTCTAAAGCCCACTTTATGGTTCTTTAAAACATCAACAGATTTGCCGACCTAGGGGAAGAGTATAAAGAAATGACAACTGCCCTTACTGAAACAAGACTGGTTACACCTGAAATTCTTAATTTATGCAGTGACCCTATTCGCAGATTTTACCTTGCGACACAAGATCTGTCGGAATTCAAAAGCAAAATGCTAAATTATGTTATTTCCTCGGTTGAAAACTTGCTATACACAGACTCATTTGACACTGATTTACCTGGTGGGCATGTTCCTACCTCTTTCTGGATTCAGATAATTTGTAAAGCTGTCCATGTCTGGGATTTCCATTCCCTTCCGAAGCACTTACAAAGACACTTTCAGTCTGTGAGCGAAACGTCAGTAAAATGGGTTGAGGCTTTAGAGGAAACTTACTCAGAGCTGTCTAAACATGTTAGAGAGTTCAAAGAAGATTTCATTCAGTATTACGACAATGTTGAAAGAGTTCATGCATTCTCAACTTGGATTAGGAAAAAGTATCAGTTCAACCCACCGAATAAAATTGTGAGTAAAGCACTTCCTTAAAGTCTCTACGTACTCCGTTTATCAGGCTTTTCTATATCTCAGCCCAAATCCAAATAGATTTCAAAGTGGAAGCAAGAAGTGGAGGAGCTAACTCAACAAAGGAACTCTGACGGATCTTCCTCTGACCAGGAGTACAGCAGTTACCCAACATATCGCATTGACTTCCACGTTTTCGACATGGAGTTGGTTCAGATAAACATGGACAAGTCAAAAACAGTGTTACTATCCCTTACTAAGAGCTCTGGAAACGTTCAAGTAGGCTTTATTGCAGTTCTCTTCACATACCTGGATCAAATTATTAGTAGGGCAATCGTAAACTTAAATTCAGCCTTGTCCATCCTTAAACGGAGTATCTCGGTGAAGAAACTGCAGAGTAGCTTCATTCCATTGAAAAAGCTTTCCTCCACATTATACCGCTTTCATCAATTAGAGGACATGGTCGTAGCACTAAGTTTTGAGAGGCTGCATAAAGAAGCAAAAGAAATGGTTGCGTTTATTGGACTCCTAAATGGTTCCATAACGCAGTTCAAGCAAATGTTTGAAATGATCAAACTTCAAATTGAAGACAGAGGAATAAACACCTCTGTCAAGTATGATGAAAATGACGGCACTTCCAGCAAAACAAGGCTATCAAAACGGGAGGCTCAAGAGACGGATCACCTAAATCATGACGTTTATTTGAACGAAACATTTCAAATACTGCGCGCATCAGTGGATGCAATGCCAAATAAATTTGAAATTAGTGAAGACTCAATAAAACATTCCTTACTGTACTGGGTTAAGCAGGCAGAGAAGGATTTACATGTACGGGAATTTGAGAAATCTCAGCCCGATGAAGGGGAAAGAGATTCATTAGACCCTGAAATGAAGGAAGAGAGCAGCCATGCCAGTTTACTCTCTGGGGATTCAAGTACAGAGTTATTGTAAGGAAATAATCACTAATAATGAAGGTTAAAATTTAGCACTAATTGAATTCAAACATAACAAATTATGTTACTCTTTTAAAGACCTATTAATTTCGAGGAAGCAATGATGCAAACGACAACAGGGAAGGCGTTCTTTCCAGACCCATTGCAATTCAATGCAAACATTGAATGCTGGCGAGCAGTCTGCTTCAAAATGCTAGCTACTGCTCTGGACAAGTTTCGGGAAATTGTGACCAGTAAAATTAAGGACACGAGAAGGACCCTTTGTCAACCTCGAGTTTTTAAGTACAATTTTATGGAAGAGGAGCGAGTGGAGTTTGAGATTATCCGCAGAGGACTGCAATCTGATGATAAAATTAACGGAATGCCAGACCAAGCGACTGATTCGGTAAATTTGGAACATGTCGGGAAAGAAAAAAATGAAGAGTCCAAGATTTTGCCAGTTGGAGTTGGTTCTGAAGGTTCAGCCCACAAAATAGGATTTATAGAGGAACTCTGTTCTCTACTCTGTTTTATTGTGCGACGACTAACTCCAAAAGATAGACTCCTTGTTAATCGAAGTGATTTGAAGTCACTCAAGAATAAACTTTTTGCAGTGACGAGTCTCATGGAGAAATTTCAAAAGGAATTGGATGCAATGGAAAAGGTGCTGGTAAATAATTTGGGCTTAGCCATGACAAGTGTGGAGTACAAAAGGATTCCTCAGCATTTGCCAGTGCTTTGGCAAGACGAGGAATTTTTGAAAAGTCACGACCTCGATGAAGTTGCATCTAGAGATAACGTGAATGAAAGCACTGGCAAAGAGGATGGAGATTTTTCAGACGACACTGGTACCAACATCTCAGGCAAAAGTAGGCTGGGACGAATTCTACTACATTGGGATAGCACCAACAGAAATAAGCTCATGTGCAAAGGTTCCTCTGATGATTCGACATGGCTGGAACTCGGTCAATTAAATACTTCAGGACAGCTTCATCTCATTTACATCGTAATTGATGAGCTCATCAGAGAGTTTGAGAAGGCACGTGAGCTAGTCCGAGAGTCCAAGCTTGACATTACGTGCGCAAAGAAGCTTCTAGAAAAGACTTGGAAAGGGATAGGAAAGGACATGAAAAGAGGGAGAATTCCTGACTCCGGAATTCTGGTACTAATAAAACTGTACAGATACCAGATTGCCACTGCAGTGCTAGATACAAAAGTAATTAAAAGGACTGCTCGAGAAGTGCGATTCCTATTGTCGCAGAGTGCCCAACTAGCCAGACTATGGTCTTCAGAGGATGGTCATCAACAGAAGCTAGCTTCCAGTCTTAGTGGTAACAAAAATTATGTCATGAGCCTAGACAACTTCTCATTCACAGTGTTACTCCGAACATCAGCTCCCACTCGGAATTGGTGTACTTATGATGGCACGAAAAATGTCAAAGAAGTTATAGAGAGTGCTCCACTACATGAGTCAGGGACTACAGAAGCTTTTCCAGAAGCCGAAACTACATTCTCGGACCTTCCGCTTCTTCCAGAGACTCAACCCGTTACTCTTCTTGATGCATCTAACATTGCGAATACATCAAATGATTGATCCTATAATACAGTTAATTCGTCTAAAAATAAAGATAACCGTATTGCATTCAACTTCTCCAAATTACATTTTTGCAATCAGACTTGAAACTTGTCAGGCTCTCATAACCATTAACGTCTATATTCCAATTCCTTACTGCTACTTAAGCAAGCATCAAATCAAAAACGACTAATTAGAGTAGTAGCAAAAAACGAACAAAGAAACTCCGTATGCAACTACATCACATCACACGGCTAGGCTACATTGTGACAACAGTAATGCCATGCTCCAAGAACTTTTCATCCATCAGATTAGGAGTAATAAACGCTGCAGATTGGACGATTTTACTGTGACTGTCTTTTTTTTACTTTACGAATGACTTTTTCATGCATAAGTGACCAAACAAAACAGTGATCCCAAACAATGGAACAGCTTGGTCAAGTTAATTAATGCTTATCATAAAATATTTCTTCACTGGTGTGTTGATGTGCAATAAAGAGCGTTGTGCCTACTTGCCAGCATCAATCAGAAATCTAATCTATTCATAAAAACCATACATTTGATAGCAAAGTCATTCACTTTACAAACAGAGAATAAATCTTGTACCTTGTAGTGGCAAATTGTAGGTACCCTGCAAATCTTCAAACGCTAATGCTACTGCCTTGTTTATGCCTTACGTAGACAAATCGCAAATCATTGCAAATTTTTGCTTCTCTCACGAATACATTAAAAAGGCGTTCGCAAAAACAGCTATAAGAACGCAAACCGAATCAGTAGCAGAGCAGAAGTGAGCAATATTATAGTAGTTCCTTGATTGAAGAAGGGCAAAACTAGTTTCTCATTCTCATACTACAATAATATCGTTCATTTGAGCTGCATTCCTTGTAAGTTGAGGTTGAAGAGTTAAGGAAGTGTACTGGCACAGGTAAGAAAACAGCAAACAGGTTCAAGGGACAAATAAAATTTAGCTATGCACTCTGTACATTTTGTTATAGCTTGAGTTTACCTACTACGACTTCTCTTGCCAATACTTGCCCCTGACAGTTTCGGTAAATAGTTTAGTTGCTAGTGACCTTTTGTGCCGAGTGGAGTTGCCGCTGCCACTCATAGACAAAAGATTTGTTTCAGAGTGGGTAGTTGTGAAACGTAATCATTTTACCCTTTATCCATTCCTACCAACTTTTGCAATATGAGTGGATGCAAAGTATTTGTTGTGCTTCTTTGTTGCTGTAGCGTATACACCGCACCTTCAGAAAATATTTCGGATAAAAAATCCGAAAATGATTCAAAGAAGGAGTCCTCTGAAGGTATTTCTGCACAAGTTTAAATATACTTTGACTTTGACTAACATACAAAATTGAGTTTCTTTTAAAACTTTTCCGCTTAATAATAGTGGTCGGAGCCAATATTCCAGACAACTTGAATATAGCCGACTATTACTACTCCATCTTTGGAAAGCATTTGGATTACGATTACAGGGAGCCATTGTTCACCTTCGATGAGCAAACGCATAATGACATTTCTGATGTCAATATTCCAGACAACATGAATATAGCCGACTATTACTACTCCATCTTTGGAAAGCATTTGGATTACGATTACAGGGAGCCATTGTTCACCTTCGATGAGCAAACGCATAATGATATTTCTGATGAAATCGAATCGGAAGTAGACAAAACATCAGATGATAAGATATGGGATGTTCATACACGCAAAAAGAGGTTTATATTGGTCCCAGCCAATTATTACAACGCCACAAGAAGATGGCTACAACAAAGGAGGAAATTGAGGGCGGAGCGCAGACGACTTCGTACTAACAGAAGAGACAGATGGCAACGTAATCGAATCACTTATCTTAACGCCAGATCAGACGCACTTAAACGGCAAGCTACTCGGCTCACTAACATTCAAGAAAGGAGTACAGCAAATAATTGAAACACGGAGTGCAAATTTAAAGAACCAAAATAATGCTAAAGCAAGCCCATCTGCCATCAGCGAGAATACAGCTGCAGCAAGTACGACTATAACGTCAACGTCATCCTCGACTAATAGTGACACTCTAACTGCGAGTGAATCTAAACAAATACCAGTTAAGCAGGTTCCTTTACCTACACAGTCGTCAGAAGTTATAGTAACTTTAAAATAGTCCACTATTTCATTAGAGTTTACCCATATGTATTAAATAATCTCTAAATGATATGTTTTAGGGTGTTTTAAAAAATGTTTGCATGCTTATGTCATTATAATGAAAACAGTTATAGAATTGCGTAGTCATTCTTACCATGAAAGAATGTGAAAAATAAACCGTATGCTAACTTTATTTTTCAAAGAATTTACGTGTTTTAATCCACTTACCCATACCATCCACAAAACCATAACTTAAATATATAGTATAGCCTATACTTATGTCTTAAACTAGCCATTTCCTCAGAAACTAGTCTTGACCGCTCAATCCAGGGACTTCGGGTTTCAATAGTCGAAACACAACCTTATCCTTCTTTTCTTCTAAAGACAATCCAATTGTTACAGAATCGAGAGGTCGGAACACAACAGAGCCAAATCTGACTTCACCATCCTAGCAAACAATTATTCACAATCAGTACTTAGCAATCAGCAGACAGATTGCCTGTGCATTTTAACTTGTTAATTCACCTACCTTTTCAATATATTGATATGTGCTATCTTTAGGGAAAAATATGTATCCTTCCATTCCATAACTGGGAACGTAAACCTGTAAGGCGTTCCTTCTCACAAACATTACGTAACCGCTGTGAATTTCCTTCTTTCCTTTATAGATTTTTCTACAAAAAATAAAATTACATAAGCGAAACAAATGGTGGGAGAAAGGGGAATACAGACTGTAAAACAATTATGTTCTTACGCATTTGTGGAAGTTGTTTGAAGCTCTGGATGCATATTGTGCCATTCGATGGCGGATGTTAATGTTTTCGCAAACTGAATGAATGCGTTGAGAGTCCAATATTTTCTGGTTTGGCTTTTCTAGATCCAAGGCAATTGCTAGTAATCGATGAATGACCAAGTCCGCATATCTATATGTGCATAGAGCATACAAAGTTATAAGTAAAGCTGCTGGGATGTTTATAAGGAAAACTCAAGAGTAAATTCAATTCAGTTCAAAGTTGAATAAAATGTACCGTCTAATTGGCGAAGTGAAATGAGTGTAGATGTCAGCAGCTAAACCAAAATGATGATATTCATCTGCAGAGGTGGTTCCAGAACAACAATATAACGCTTGTGTCATACATCTGGTAGTTAAAACTCGTAAAATCTTTTTTAATTCTGGTGACTGCCGCTCTAAGGAATCATTTAAAGCTTTTGAGCCTTTATCCACTTCAATTTTCAAGTTATGGGCTTTGGCAGCCAACAACAATGGCTCGAAGTTGGCAGGTGGAGGTGTAGGGTGCCGCCTTAGCAATGCATATTCTCTAAAGGTTTCGAGTACAAACTTCGCAACTGAACAATTTGCCAGCAACATAAACTCTTCAACCATAGCATGTGACTCTTCTTCATCCATTTCTGTCTCGTCCACATGGACTTCGCCCCCAGATAGCACTAAGGCCCTGAAAAACACAACAAATATATCCATAAATGAAAACCGACTAAATTCGATGGGAATCTGGCTACATTCATCATTAAATGTATCATATGTATAGTAATACAAGCAAAAAATTCATAAAATAAGAATAAACAGGTTGGTCTAACCCATTATCTAAGCGCCGCTGTCTTAAAACCTGTGCCAGGTAGCTCAAGTTTTTCAAGGACATCGAAATATCGTCAGTAGCGGTTTTTGAGTTCAAACGAGCCTGAGCTTCAGCATAAGTCATTGCTGCCTTAGACGATATAATTCCTTTATGAAATTTTGTCTCC
>JAHZND010001601.1:0-20437 GCA_027744115.1 Acrocyrtus sp. NNG-2020 | reverse complement strand
AAAAAAATATAATTATGACGCTCATAAAACTGAAGATTTAGAATAAAACGAAAGATTTAGTACAAGAATTGGATTTTTATTACAGTATTGTAATGTAATTCTACCTCTGAAATTCTCACGATCCCCCGCAATAGTGATAAGTTCCGATAAATCCACGGTTAGTGCCTTCACCAGCAAAAATGCATTGATTGGATTGTCACTTACACTTGAAATGGGTAAAATCGTGTCTTCATCGTCATCCTGACGTGCTAATTTAGATGATGAGAAGCCTCTTGACGCTTCTAATCTTTTCTTTAAATAAACTAATCTCTCCTCCTCTTTTCGTAGATATAAATCTATGGCTCCTTTAACTTCCCTCCTTATGTAAATTAAGGACTCTAGATCAGACTGAGATGTGAAAAATTCACATTTGGCTGTGGTGACAATTACGAAAAATATAAATGCGATTTTTGTCCATATCATCCCATATGAAATGATATCGCGGCGGACTAAAACCTGAAAGTATTTGCACATATTCCCCATCTTAATTCCCTAAATTCCACACAACGATTAAAAATCTAGCATAATTAATCACTTATGACACGCTTCTACTTTAGATAATGACTATACAATGACTGTGAGGAAACTAGTCGAGTCTCAGTAACTAAACTAACACTGGCCACGAATCAAAATATTTAGATCCTAGTTACACAGCAGGGTTCATGAACAGATTTCACTTTTACATCAGCGTTTATTTTTTGTCTTCAATTTTTTTCAAAAAAAAATCAGAGTGAGATTATAGATTAGCTTTCTTACGTAATTTACAGTTTACGTTTCTCTTCCTTTTTTATCCTTACCTTGCCTAATTGGTAATTCTTTATCACTGACTCAAATACACCACACACCTCATTTAAAGCAGTCTGCTGGCCAGTCAGAGCAATTTTAAAACGCTTAACAGAATAAGAACAATGTTAAAAACATTCTAAAGAATGCCGAAACGGTTTCCGACGAGAGTCTTTTTTCTTTATGTTTAACTGCCTATCGCTACCACTTTACTACTTCGCAAGAGGTTCACTTTACCACTGCCGCTACCAACACCAACGGTGCCCTTGATTCTCTGAAAATGATGCGAAAGATTTTCATGAAGGGAACTCGCGATGCCGATGTCACTCTGCAATCAACTATCGACTACTCGTTGGTGACAACTGGCACCTGGCAGGAGCTGAGCAGATGAATTTCATTTTTTAAAAAATATATCGAGTACGTGCGTCAATTTCACCTTGGGGGAATATCACATCCAACATCCGATCACCTCATTTTCACTTTGCAGGTCTAACCAAAAAAAGTATTTTCTTTTTTTTGCTTGAAAGTTAAATTTAAAGTAAAATCGAGAACTCTTTGTAGTCGCCAATTTTTTTTAGCTTTTTAATAGTTTCTCACACATCCCTGTTAACGTTTTTCCTTTCTTCCTGTGCGGTTACGGTTACAAAACGATGTTTAATTTTTCGCTAAAACTCTCAATTATAACTAACACTTAAGTTATTTGTTAGTCATTAGTTTTGTGAGTGCTCCTGTACCATTTGAAGTTATGACCGGCTAATTGTAGACTTTGTTATTAGTACAGCTATTCGCATTGTCACCACAATCACAAGCTCGTCTAAAGTTTCATCCCTTTCCCCTATCATCTTCGAAAGAAGATCTGCGAAAAGATGGCTGCGACCGTGAGCTTGGGATTGTTCTCTGTCAATCGTTTTCTGCCAAATGCTTAGTAAGCGGAAGCGGAACAGTAAAGAGCATTTTATGGTCTACGCTGAACCTTCTTTTTGCAATTGTATAAATAAGCAGCGATAATTTTTTACCTTTTGAGAGCGTTTCGCCAACAATTACGCGTTGCGTATCGTATCAACTTCACATTTTTATTGGAGTTTTCGAGAGATGTGCCCTGGCAGTGGCAATGACTCTTTAGCGCATACCCGTTCACCAATGTTTTTTTTAAAATAATCTCTCCTCTGATCTGATCTCACTAACTAGGTAGTTAATCCGTGCTTTACCATTTTGAAACTTTCATTTTATCAGAGAAAAAATAGCTACCAAAATTATTACATTTTTTGGCGAGCAATGAACATGTCAATACTGTGTATGTCGGAAAACCCTTGAAAAGGGATTTGCATTTTTTATTCAGAAAAATAATTACCGACGATTAAAAAATCCTAAACCTATTTTTATTTACTGGGATTTAGGAGCAGCCCGTCACGGTGGGCTGCGTGGGTGGGTGACGTACATAGTTTTAGTTGTAAAACATATTTTTTGCTTGGGAAGTTGTTAAATAGCCACAAAGGGAAATGTTCTAGTGGTAAAGTGGTTGGGGGGGATATGAAATTAAAAAATCTATTGACTGGTATATTTCTATATAGAAACTTGAATGATTGCTGTATCTGCAGCACTATCTAATTCCCTGCTTATTGGGGATGGACGGACACGCTCTGTTTCAACCACAGTACAGGGCATGTATTTCCTTAAAACAGTCAAAACTCACGCTCGACATTGTTACCTTTTAAAATGTAGGTATTTTCAGGTGACTGCCTTTTCGCACTAACTCATTGTTAGTCTCATTCCCTGTATGCCTATGCAAAGAAAGCGTGAAAATGGTTCCGTTTATAGCATTTCAATTTGTAGTTTTCTAAAAAAAAGAAGAAAAAAAAATTGCACAAGCTTAAGTAACTGTACATTTTTTTGCACTAAACAATCTCAACCTAATCTAATAGTCATGAAAGGAACGCATGAGCAATAATAAGGCGAAAGATACGCTAAAAAGTTTAAAATTACATAAATAACAAGTCAAACAATTGGGCTGGGTTTTGTAGATTTTTGTTGAGCTACAACTGTAGATGTAGTAAAACTCCATCAAGTTCACAACAAGGGAAATGTTCATGACTTGTCAATTACACATGTAAAAAATGCAGTTTAACTTGCAACAGCAATTACACTATCAACGGAACACTGCATCCTCTGTTGTCTGTACTACTCTGTTTTGTAGTAAAAAAATGCAGCGCATTAACAAACTAACAGTGCACCGTGTGTGCAGCTGAATTTACCCTTTTAAAAATGCTGTTAATCTAACTAGTACCTTAATAATAACCAGGATGAACACGGGAATTACCGAATTACGGATAGCATCTGCAATTTAGGAATTTTTATTTTTTTCCTAAATGTCTGAATGGGATGGACATGACATGACAAGCAGCTTCATCATGATTCAACTTCAGCTAAATAAAATGGGATTCGTGCTGGTGGGTATATGATGATCGTAAAATGATTATACTGNAGCTAAATAAAATGGGATTCGTGCTGGTGCTGGTGGGTATATGATGATCGTAAAATGATTATACTGTTGCTACCCATGTTGTGTGCTATAAAAACAATGGATGTGGAACAATCATGACAGCATCGGAGAAGCTGCTAAGCTATTTTCAGCTCATAAATGGGGAACAAAGGGTGCTATGACTGGGATTATGGTAGATCGAAATGTGACACTATTTTTTTGATATGAGGATGTAATCATGATACTATGTATATGTGGCTGAATAACGGAAGTGCCAAGTTTATTGCTACGGCCGTGCTCCTGCAGATAATTATTACTGCAATCTGGCCACAATGATCATATTGACTCTGAAAAGTCAGAGTTAAAGTAATACTAGCCAGAACCAGCGTAGTTGGTAGTGCGAAGATGATGCTGCAATTTCTATTGAGAGATTTTGAATCACTCATCAAACAGTGGTTGAGTATCAATTAATCGCGGTCGATGATAATAAGCGGATTTCATTTACAGGCAGAAGCGCAGCTCATGCAAAAGTAGGTACGGACGAAAATCAATTGGATTGACAGGCAGTATGCGATATTGTTCACGTGAAGGAACAATGCAGACATGGTACAAATATACTTGGTTGTAATTAAGAAACAAAAGGCACCAAAGAGCTGACTATGACTGCCTGTCGCTGTAAGCAAATTATTTTGGATAGCGTCTTTTTAAGCATATTATACAGTGAAATGTAAATGTTTGCATTGAGAATAGGAAGGAAGTGCTGACAGCGTAAGGGATTACCGAAAGGCATGAATTTTCCAACGTCTTAGGGTCTCGTCGATGAAAAAAAGCACCTACTCATCATCGCAATTGGAGTCTGTCCGCCAATCGGTATGGAACAAAGGAGTAAAAGGAGTTGTACTTTTGGACAGGACAATATCTTTTGATGCTTCTTGCATACTCCGTTAGATATGACAGGAGTGAATTATTAATACATCTCTGCAAAGTAATAATTATCTCCTATTCGCAAAAAATGGACACAATTTTAAAAACTAATTTACGTAGTACGTAACCATCAAGAGGGATAAAACAGTCAAAAGAATTCTTTTGCGGTTTTGTTAAATAAGATAAGATGCTTTATGTATATTGTGCTCTGTAAAAATGGTCATAATAAACTCACAAATGTACGCAATTTACGGACCTATATGAACTAAAGTACCTGAAAATGCTTTTTATTCTGCTACTCTTTAAAGTAGACTAAAATTGCCGTTAGGTTAATCCATGCAAATTATGTTTTACAAAAGAACATGTATGTAAGGGTAAATGGTAAATCATTTCAAAAATATCCGCAGGTGAATTAATATGAAAAGTGAGAAATGTTGTTAAATTGTAGCATGTTGTTATTATGTGCTCATAAGTTGAGGATCCAGGGCATATGTGGCTAGAAGTAATTGAAGTCCTGGACTCGACCTTCCTTCCAGGCAGGTTAATTCCAAGAATTTAAGACGCAGTTTGCATTTAAATAGATATGCTGTTCACCTTTTATTGTACTTTTTGAAGACAAAAAGGTCAAAAGAACGCTAAGAAAGATTACCCCAAGTGCCCAGTATGTTTTCTACATAGTGCACAGAGTATTTTTCAATCAGCTTTAAAAATTATTATTCCCCAAATAGGAAAAGAAATTGCTGGTACAAGTATTCTTAACATATGAAGATAAAATCAGTATATCGCAAAGTTTTTCAATAAGACAACAACCATGAGAGCCTATGTCAGCGTCTGTTTTGTGGAGCATTTATCGCCTCCAGCCTCCACCACCTTGCTCACTGCTGGAAAAGCCAAGACCGGACGAGGAGGAGGAAGATCCGGAGGCAGATTTTGAGGATGATGAAGACGACCCAGAGGAAGACTTTGAGGAGGATGAAGATGAAGATGCGCGTGCTGACGAGGAAGAAGAATAGGATGATCCTGCATCGCCAGCATAATTGTTGTTATGATTGCTAGCAGCACCACTATCATAATTAACATGGGAGCTCTTTCGGTTGTTTCCATATTCGTCTTTGAGGGATGCTCCAGAGCTGGAATGTCCCCTGCCGGAAGAGGAGTAGCTGGAGACTGAGCCTTCTCCACTTGTTTCAGCATAACTACTAGCACCGTTGGGCCCTGCAAATGTTTTGGTGGTGTGCCCTGACCCGCCGTTCCTTCTATCCGATGAGGCAGCGAATTCTTCCCTGTCTTCTTTTTCTCTTTGGAGCTCCTCATCCTCCACGCTTCCAAATCGGACGCATTTCCTGAACCGCTTGCTGTAGTATTCGTACACTCCACAGTCTTCAAATTCATTGGGAGCGTGGACATTCTCAAAATTTTGGGTACCTTCGCCCTCATATTCTCCTTGAGATGGAAATCGCCCACTTCCACTGCTGCTGCTGCTGGAGCTACTGCTCCCACTCCCAGATGATGAGCTAGTCGTTTTACTGGAGCTGCTTTTGCTAACAGACTTGCTTCTGGTGTACTCCTCACGGTAGTCTTCTCCACTATTAAAATCACTAGCTGAGGGGCGCTGTCGCGGACGATCATAATCCCTCTCGCCTGACGCAAACCGTTCAGAGCTGGAACTGGCAGAAGATGCCTTGTTGTAAGAAGATGACTGCTGTCTCCTATCATTATTGTAGCTACTTCCGCTATTGGAATATGAATTTTCTTCATCTTCATTATAAGATGGGCGATACGCCTCCTTCTCCCTAGATGCAGCGCTAGCGCTGCTTCCCCGATGTCCTTCAGAGTAGGACGAAGAAGATGAGGACTGGTGCTTCTTTGAAGATGACTCATAGTTGGAACCATCCTTGTTATTACTGGACTGATCATATCGGTCATCGTCGCGGTCGTATCCTCCTGGAGGACCGAAGTTAACCTTGTCCCTCTGATTGTTGTAGCTATTTTCCCTGTTACTTTGGGCACTGTTTGAAGCTTGGTAGCTCGATGACGAGGAACCTTGATTGCTGCTACTACTACTTCCCTTGTGTGAACTGTGGGAGTTTTCAGAGTTTTCATAGGACCCAGCACCATAAGAGGACGACGATCCCCCATAACCCCCTCCATACCCGCCTCCAGAAGACGCACCGTTGTTGGCATAGGACGAATACAGATTGGACGCTGCTCCATGATGATTAACGGCATAGCCATACCCTAAAAATGTATGAGTCGGTATTAACACACGCCGAACGTATAGTTTGTTTAGGTGGAGGTGAGGATGAATAGGGTGAGGTCGGAGATCTGTGGTATTAGTAAAAAGGGGAATCAATTTTACGTCCGAAGAAAAATTAGCTAATTATTGCAAAATTTTATTCACACTTACGTGTGTTCATTATCCCTGGGTAGACCTGCTTGTGCTCAGACCCCGCAACATTAAGTTGCAGCTTGCACCCCGTATCGTGGGGATTTCTGGCGTAGATGTATCCATAACCAGACGCCAACGCCAAGAAACTCGCCGATATAGCGAAACTAAAAACTAATCTCATCTTGCCCCAAACTTAAATAATTACTTTAGCACTTGTGAAAAATCCTTTTCTTCTGCAGGTAAATAGCAACTTCTTCAAGATGAACAGTTTCATCCACTGCTCTCCAGAAAACTGACTTGGAGTACATATATAACCCCGGCTTTTGTATGAAACGGTGGGCTCTGGAATGACGACATAGTAGAGGCCCCAGAGGACTTTTAATTTTCCATTTTCGTCATCATATCGTCTATCTGGAAGTTTCTTCTGCTTGGTGTGCCTATCCCTAAAAAAACTTCACGAAAATATTTTATACGCGGAGAACCAGTGCCATTGGCACTGATCATTGTCAGTGAGTAAGCAACAATAATTTTTTTTCGCAATTTTGCAAACACAACCGGGAGGAAAAAGCATTACATAGTATATGCTAATTGAAGTCACCAATGGCTAAACAAAAAGTAGTGACGTTTTACAAGCGACTCAGAAATCGAGTAAAGTTTTGTAGGTCCTTTTCCCTCCAGGTCACAATTCAAGTAGACGTATGAATTAGACCATGATAAATGTGAGAGCACAGCGTATAATTATCAGCAAACAAGCAAAAGCTTAAATATTTTATGACATGCGCAATTTTCCTCTGATTCATTTCTTGGCGTTGTTGGTGCCGCTGCTGTCGCTAAAGATCCTTTTTTGGGTGCATTTTAAACTGCTCCGCAGTCTTTGGAAAGGGCCTCTAGGCCTGGATTCGTTTGTGACGCACCCCAGCTAATCGATTTAGGGCGTCAATCGGAACTCTAGGCATTTTTCTGGGTTTTTGACAGCTCCTAATTTTGCTCACGCCAGTGGTAAAATGTAAGAGTAAAATTTTATCCTTTCCAGGCCATATTTTTTAATCCCCAATTGGGGTTAAAGACCTAAAAAAATGGCAAAGAAAAACTTTCCATTTCTAATCAACTTTCTAAAATGAAGACGGGGCGAGGACGGGGAGAAACACCCGAGCATAATCCCAGAAAAATAGTCAAATTGAAAAGGTGAAAGGTTTTCAGTTTTCAGTAGGAAAATGATTCCACTTCAGGCGTAAAATCATTTTTACAGATTTTTAGCACATTTTCCTTCGCTCAACGATCTTATCTCAATTTCCAAGAATGAAAGGGCAAGACAAGTAAACTTTTTATCAAGTTTTCATCAAGACAAGTGCACAAGTGCAGCTGGCTGTAGTTTGCAATAGTCGAAATGCAGCTAGCCGTGCCGTGCAGCGCAGCATTTCTTTGGAAAATTGTGATTGTTATCTTATCATCTCATTTGCATTTACTGCTGTTTATTATTGTTGGAATTTCCGAGTGGCGGGACAAATTCAAATTGAAACATTGAGTTTCGTTTTTGTTATTGTCTGGCTAGGAGAGACGGTGTGGAGAGTTGGATGGAGGATGGAGTATTGAGTCAAGCAGTCAAGGCTTTACAATAAAGCGAAACCTCTTTAATTAAATTGATTTTGAAACGTGTTAATTTTGTGAAGTGCGAAGAGTAGGATTATTAAAACTCTAAATAATTTTGTAAAATTTGCAAAAGAAGCTTATCAAAATGAGAATGAGAGAAGAAGGTGGCAAAATGATGACTGTTCCACAGAAGTTGCGGTGCCTCACATTCAAGTGTGAAGTTTGTGAGGACTTTGAAACTGGAAGTTACGAAATCTGGGTGTGGCACCTAACAACAACAGGCCATCAACACCAAGCTTTCCTGAAAATGAAGCCTAGGAGGATTTGGGAAGACGATGAAAATACATACATTTTAACGGCGGATTGTCTGCTAGAGGAAGCCCCAATAAAGGACCGTACTAAATCTGGAGAGCCATGGACTCGGCTTCAACTAGCCAAGTGGTTGAATTTGTACGGTATGGTGACGCAACTGATGCAAGATAGGAGATATAAATTTTATATCTTCACGTTGCAAGGCCTAGGACCTAGGTATGTTGTTGTGACTTACAGGCTGTAAGTTACAGCTTGAAGAGCAATCATAATCAACCAATGCTGAAAATTGAAATGAATTATAAATTGATTTAACGTTACATATATGATGTAATTAACAGGAGCAGAGCAACCGAAATTGTAGGACGGCATCAATTCATGGGTTATGAAGTCACTGTCATACCAAAAACGGCGTATTTATTGTATGATTGTAAGGAGGCATTCTTAATTCAAAGTTTTTATTTTTGCTTAAATTGTAGGGCGTGATTTTTAAAAACATTTAAGGGGAAAATTTGTACTCTCGCTCAAAGGTAAATGACGACGGTCAGGGTCAGATTGTCAGAAAACATCCTTCCCGTATCATAGAGAACTCAAGCTCCACTTCCTTTCGCCGAGAGCGACCACAAGCTCACAGTTCGAAATTACCGCATTCAAATGATGGACCTCCTCCTATCCTTTACATTCATCCATGGAACATTTATCAAGGAAATAATATAACTAATGGGGAAGGTGCTGACTTGGGGGAAAGCTCTATGCCCGCAGCAGTACAAAAGAAAAAGAAGAAAAATAGTCGCAGGAAGAAGAAAGGATTTGCAAGAACATGCGAGCTGCCTACTGAGTCCACTAGAGTTGAAGATGTTGAAGATAACAAAGGGCAAAGTTGTGAGCCAAATATTGAATCAAAAGGGGTACTAGACGATGACGATAATAAAGGTAAAAAAGAACAAAGTTGTGAGCAAAATGTTGATTCAAAATTGGTAATTGACAATGACGTTACAACGGCTATTTTACAAGCGCCAGTGTCTAATACTGAATTAGAATTGGTAGAATATACAGAAGCCATTTTACAACCGCCAGTGTCTACTTCTGAATCAAAATTGGTAGAAGATACAGAAGCCATTTTACAACAGCCAAAGTCTAATTCTGATTCAAAATTGGTAGAAGATACAGAGACCATTGTACAACAGCCAATCTCAAATCGTGAATCAAAATTCGTAGAAGATACAGAGATCATTTTACAAACGCAAGTGTCTAAATCTGAATCAAAATTGGTAATGGAAGATACAGAGACCATTACTCAACAACCAATGTCTAATCCTGAACCAAAATTGGTACATGATACAGAGACCGAGACCATTTTACAAGCACCGTTGCCTAATTCTGAATCAGAATTGGTAGATGAAACAGGGACCATTTTTTTACCACCGCCGGTGCTTAATACTGAATCAAAACTGGTAAAAGATACAGAGACCACTGTACAACCGCTGGTGCCAAATCCTGAACCAAAATTTATAGATGATATAGAGACCATTTTACAAGCACCGGTGCCTAATTCTGAAGCAAAAGTGGTAGAAGATACCCAGACCATTCTACAACAGCCAATGCCTAACCCTGCATCAAAGTTGATAATAGATGATACAGAGATCACTGTACAATCGCTGGTGCCAACAAATCCTGAGTCAAAATTGGTAGCAGAAGGTACAGAGGCCATTCCACCACCGCCAGTGACTAAATCTGAATCCAAAGAGGTAGTGGAAGACACGGAGACCATTTTACAAGCGGAAGCGTCTAAATCTGACTCAAAAGTGGTAGTAGAAGATACCGAGACCATCTTACAACAGCCAATGCCTAATCCCGAATCAAAAGTGGTAGTAGAGGTTACGGAGACTACTGTACAACCGCCGATGCTTAATCCTGAATCAAAATTGGTAGAAGATACAGAGACCGTTTTACAAGCGCAAGTGACTAAACCTGAATCAAAATTGGTAGTGGAGCACACGGAGACCATTTTCCAACCGCCGGGGCTTAATACTGAATCAAAATTGGTAGTGGAGCACACAGAGACCATTTTCCAACCGCCGGGGCTTAATACTGAGTCAAAACTGGTAGAGGATACAGAAGCCTTTTTACAACCGCCTATGCCTAATCCTGAAGCAAAATTGGTAGATGATGCAGAGACCATTTTACAAGCACCTGTGCCTAATTCTGAATTAAAAGTGGTAGTTGATGATACAGCGACCATTTTACAAGCAAAGGTGCCCAATCCTGAATCAAACCTGGTAGAAGATACAGAGATCATTTTACAAACGCAAGTGTCTAAATCTGAATCAAAATTGGTAATGGAAGATACAGAGATCATTTTACAAGCGCAAGGGACTAAATCTGAATCAAAAGTGGTAGTAGATGATACAGAAACCATTTTACAACCGCAGGTGCCTAATACTGAATCAGAGCTGGTAGAAGATACAGGGGCCATTTTACAAGCGCAAGTGATTAAACCTGAATCAAAAGTGGTAGCAGAAGATGCAGAGACCAATGTACAACGGCCAATGCCGAATCCAGAATCAGAAATCCAGAAATTGGTGGTGAATGATACTGAAACCGTTTTACAGCCACCAGTGTCTAATCCTGCAAACAATACAGCCACATCGGTGGCGGCTACTCAAAAACAGCCAGAACATTCCCGGTTTTACCAACCACCAGCCATGTTGACTGCTCAGGTTCCACCAACAGTCCCATTTAGAATGGTATCGCCTTTGACGCCCCCAGGAATTCGAGCTCCCCGCGTAAATTCACGGTTTGCAAGAATGAACAGGAATATCTTACCTAAGTAAAGTAAAAGTATAAATTCTTCATATTGTTAAAATGATTTTTTGTCTCTTCAACAATACTCAGTCGATTGTTAATAATGCTTATATAATATTATTATTACCAGATCAGTCCTACTTCTTCAAGTATATGTAATAATTCNGTCGATTGTTAATAATGCTTATATAATATTATTATTACCAGATCAGTCCTACTTCTTCAAGTATAATTCAGTATCAATATGGTTATATATGTTACTTGTGTAAGAATCTTTAAAGTTAGTTTGCAATGCATGAACTTTGAAGGATTTTGTCTCATGTATTTGTTTCGTTTAAATAAACTCAGACAATACACAGACCCACTTTATCACTGTATGTAATAACATAAATATATGCATACTAGAAGTCTGCAGAGTGCATTCGGGCACAAGGACACGTTAAAGGTAAATTTTCTAGATACTTATTCAGGATAAATTTTGTTCACATCTAAATCTTAAAACTTAAAGAATATTACACGTAATGTGTACTACTAATCCGCAATCTATCGATTACTGCAACCATAGACTTCACAAGTAATAATTATAGCTAGGTCTCCTTCGCCGTGCCCTCTTTTTTAACTCAATTTTTACTCCTGAGATGTTATAGAACAAAACGCAAAAATTCTTATTTTTACTGTGTCTCTCCAGTCAGGTCCATCTCCTTTTAATTGCTAAAATTCTCATTTTTGCTCCCAGCGTGTCACTTCAACCATAAAATGCAAAAATGTACATCTCACTGAACAATACAGAACATTTGACAATTATCACTATCAGTCATAATAAGAGAGGGAGGTTAGCATTAGAAAAACACGGAAAGGATAAGGTTACGGTTACATTCTCATTACAGCCACAGTCGTTATAAGGTATGATGATAGCTTTCACCACAAGCATTTTTTGGAAGAACAAATTTTTAGAACAGAGCGTTTAGATTCTCGTATAGCAGCCTCAAACATTTCTCTTTTTCCCCGTTTTTTTTAAACTATTTTTCATATACTCTTTCACTAATACCTATACGGAAGGCTACCCCAAAGTCACTATATATGTAACCGTCATTGTATTGCCGTTAACATCAGTATTAGCCAAGTAGCACTTACGTAGGGCTAGATAATAGGAGTGGCATAAAGTACCTAGTAATGCTCATGCATGGGTACTGAGTAATAGGATCTCGGTGTCATCCAAAAATGCTTTTTATCTCTTCATTTTTTACTCCCTTTCATTTAAAAGAACTTGTTTACCATTACCATTTTATCTCCACAACATTAAACTTGAAGGACACTCAACCAGCGAGATGATGATGAGCATCAGAGTTTTCTTCCCACTTGACTTGGCCAGGTTTTTGTGAGTGTGGTTTGGCTGCTTTCACAGAAAAACGATGCCAAATGGAAAAGTAGAACAAGAGATTCATACATTGTGCTACACAGTCAGGCTTCGCTGCTATTATTCTTCCTTTACAAAACATTTTTCAATGGACTGGAAGATAATTATCATGAGCTTACTTCCAGTATCACTCCAGCTATTATGCATGCTAACTGTAAAAGTTTAGTAAAAATCTCACCGAGTAGGAAGGACCCTTCTTCGTGTGCAGTGAATCATGCAACGGAGCAAAAATAGCGTGCTTTTTTGCATACCTACTTTCAACATGAAAAATTGCGTGATGCATGCCTAGAATAATAGGATATGTCATTTATTGTCATTAATAAGAATTTAACTGAAATTGACTAGCGCTGCTTTAATTTATTGACTCTTCCCGGTAAACACACATAAATAGGTTCAAGGAATAAAAAATTATGTTATTTACAGCGGAAGTTGGGAAGTTAACTAGATTATGTCACTTATTTAGATGATGAAGGCAAAAATTCCATTAAAAACCTGCCTCATAAGGAAAACGTCTTGTTAGCGTTAGCAAACAGTTGGGCTTCACACAGGTGTACGTGATGTATTATTACGATGCTCAATTCACCCCAGTCAATAGAAAATGGAGATGTTGCTGGCTATGTAACTTTTCATTATCACGAGTACGATAACGCTACTACGTGATTCTCGTGAAGGATCTGTTTTTTTCGTAATAAATTTTTTATACCTTTTTGTCTTCTCGTGGTCCAGAATAGTGTCAGACTTTATAGGGTGGTGGTGCAGACTGTATAAATAAAAAAAGGTGCTTACTGTATAGTCATTTATTTACTTTCCCAAAGAAGCCTTTTTCCTCTTTCAAGTGAAAAAGAACAAGTAAACGATCTTGCAGGTTACTACAGCCATGTCCATCTCCTTCTCCGAAAATGACCTTGTCCACTTCTTCCTTCGACAAGACTCACATTTTCAGGATTTCCTCAAGGAGTCTCTTAAAAAAGATCAGAGTGGATGGTCTGATGGTCTGCAAGGGGAAGATCTTCCTTCTACTATCTCTATCTGTGGAAGGAGGTCACACGAGCGATTATCACCTGCTGAACTGAATTGGGCCCCAAACACCCAAACCAATAAATTGCCATTGCTCGTCCCACTCTTCATCTAAAAGAAGTGCCCAAATCCCTAAGCAGCTTCCGAATTAATCCGCTTACAAGAAATCTTGATTTTAATTCAGAAAAGAGCTCATTTCTTCTTAAGCTCTCCCTCGTTATAACTTTCCAAGGTAAGTGGCATCTGCAAACTTCCGGTCTTTCCTCCATTTAGCCACATTTTTTGGATGTGCAGAAAAAAGGCATCCTAAAAAATTTTTTTAACTAGTATAAGCAGTGTGAAAGTGTACTAGTAGCCGTCCGTAGTCCACTTAAAAAAATTACGTCGTTTTCATTCCTACTTACTGCTGGGTTACGGTTACGGACAAGCATCAATCTGTACTGTTTATAGCTGATATGGGACCATGCTGACTCCTCCGTCCCTCCAAACTCACTCCATGTGAGCTCACTTGAACTCGGTAGAAACGGTAGTATAGCAGCAGCAGCAGCAGCACCACAGCCATGCCAGGACCGCTCTAGGAGGATGAAGATATGTGATGATGATGAAAGAGCAGAGCCGAGAGAGGAGGATTATCGACCAAAAAGGAAAACAGAACGACGACGGAAAAGCTCGAAAAAATATTTGCCTTTCTGAAAAAAAGAGGAAATTCTACAGCCCCGTGTCAAATGTGTGGCCTGGCCTGATGTGTGTGTATAACATGGCCCATGTGTTCCAATCTGCTGGCGCTGCTGTGGAGGTAACTTCCGTTCCAAAAATGTGTACAAGCATTAGCATAACTCTATTCCATTCAATCCGCTGCCACTTACATAAAAAAGCTGGGATGGGAAGCAGTTCTGAAGAAAAAGTGCTCACTTTTTTTTGCAAGTGCCGTTATTTCGAAGAAGAAACAAGATAATACTAAACAGCGGCAGCAGCATTCTTTGTTTTATTCACTGAAACATATCCAGATGTGAGTATTTATCACAAAAGAGATAGTCCTCGTCTCCGCTGCTGCCTTGCTTCTTGCTTGTAATTTTCGTTTTTTTATTACACCCATTTTTTGTTTGCTTTTTCTCGGGAATGAGCTCTACTTTGAATGGGTGCTGCTATAAAAGAAAACGGTCTGAATTTTTTAGCAGAGATAAAACTTCCTCCCTCCTTTAGAGAAGAAGCTGTGTAGTAAATAATTTTTTTTCTTCTAAAAATATATGCATTATTATGTTTGAGCTACTTTTTTTAAAAAAAAACGAGAGTAAAAAAGAGTGAGTCTCAGTGAAAAGATAGTTTGTTCATGGAAAGCGAGAGAAGAGCTCGAAAAGATTGGAGCGAGAGCATCCAACCGAAACAGACTCTGCTCTTTGTCCTTTTTTGCTACTATTTTTGGTCTCGTAGAGAGCAGAGTGCATTGTGCGAGAGCTGCAAGAGAACCGAGTGCGAAATTTGGAGTCTATAAGGGCAGTTGGTGGGATGTGGGAGATGCTGTTGCCGTTGCCATTGCTGTCACTTTTTCTTTCATTACTGCTTCTGGACAAGTTCCAAAAATACATGTCTTTCTACTATTCCAAAATCTCAAGTACTCAACTTGGCTCTCCGCTAGGTTACACTTCCCAATAAAAAACAAACTTTTTTTTGTTTACAAATTTTAAGCACGACCCAAAAGCAAAACTATGTAGCGAAGAAGAGGAGCCCTTCATTAAAAAAATACCTATGGTATTATTATGTGGGGGAAAAGTCCCCATTTCTCTTTTCCCCTCCACATAGCATTCCACATTCCTTCCAATATTTTTTTTTCATTTAAGGGCCTACTTTACTTTTTTCCGCTTTCCGTCGCTTTCCATCGGCGGCGGTGGCGGCATCCTCGCTGAATTACATATCCTCCACAAGTTTTTCCATTCCTTTTTCTCGGGCCTTTCCAAAAAAAAATGCTTTAAGGAATGGAGAATGGGAAAAAGGCAAAATGCTACGTTCCAGCTATAAAACTCCTATAGCGAGACCATGGAAAGGGTTCGACTGAGAGAGAGAAATAGCCTCTCTCCATTCCTTTCCCGTGATGACGACTCAAGCTTATTCCATGATCCTCTATCTCCCTACTCCCTATTTTCCATCCGACATACCTATAAAAACATTTATTTTTTTACCCGTCTACAACACTTTTTTTCTGCTCTCTTCTACTGGGAGCAAGCAAGCGGGGAAACGGGGTGGGATCCTGTTTCTCTGTTTCCACCTATATGTACATATTAGTCCAACATGTGATATTACATGAATGTTACTCCTTCCCGTGGCTCTACACGTACGTAGGTACGTTATGGAATATGGATTTGGAACTGGAAGCAAACTCAAACGGGAGTGAGTAAGAAAGAAAGAGGCAGCGTAAGAAAAAAAATATGAAATCTACTCCATTTCCAATCCCAGCAATCCATCCAGGACTGTGTTCTATTCAACACGTCAAGTGAACAAGTAAGGAGCAGTGGCAACTTAGGCAAAAAAAAAACTTGGCTTAAGTGTATATTTATGTATAAACATGTGAGCTTTTTTTTTCTTCCTACACACACACATACAACTCAATTGATTACTAAAAGTAAAGTAATTTTTACGGGCTCGTACTCTCTCTCTCTCCGCTCTTGTTACTTTTACCGACTTTAAGTTGGAGTCCATATTATTTCGCATATAATTTTTTTTGTGATGGAAAATGGACTTTCAAGAGAGAAAAAAAACAAAAGCCCAGTTTCATTCTCATTTCTTGCAAATTCCATCATGTATATTTGAGGAGAAACGATGGAATCCCAGCATTAGAGTAGAAGATTGTGAGTGAGTGAGAGTGGCTGGGATTTTAGGTA
Organism: Acrocyrtus sp. NNG-2020; assembly: GCA_027744115.1. Classification (NCBI taxonomy): domain Eukaryota; kingdom Metazoa; phylum Arthropoda; class Collembola; order Entomobryomorpha; family Entomobryidae; genus Acrocyrtus; species Acrocyrtus sp. NNG-2020. The sequence continues at coordinate 3,809 of JAHZND010001601.1, read as the reverse complement.
CAGCGAAAAAAAGCCACACACATGTATAAAAAACAATATAGTGGACGTTGCTCGCACTTTTTTTCGGTATAAAAAGGATAAGATTACTTTTGGGTAGTTGTAAGCCCATTACCTATTATCATTATCATTTATTACAATAAATAAAACAAAGAGAAAAAGTTAGCTGGAATATAGTCCGGTTATGTAGGAGAGAAGTGTGTGGGAGTAAAATAAAAGTGTGAGAAGTAAAAAAAAATTTTGGGAGGAGAGAAATTTTTTTCGGAAGTGTTGTAAAAAGGAGCCACTTCCTCCAAATATATTTTTTATATTGACATGTGAACTACTTATTGATGATCGGTTTAGATAGGGATCTAAGACAACTTCCGGTCCCTACGTATATTCGAAGATTTCCTGTTTTTTGTTTTGAGAGAGGAAGAAAAGAGATGAGGTGAAGTAGAATAAACTGGATTGGATTCGACTGGATATTGCATTGGGATGGAGATGAGGATTGGGATATCGGATTACCGCCATAAATAAATAGAGGATATTTTTTCCGCTCTCCTCGTGGGACTATATAAGTGTTGAGAAAAAAAAAGTGGTGCAAGTGGAGCAAGAAAAAAAAAGAGGATATAGGAAGGGAAAGGAGTGAAGTTGTTGAGCAGATAAAAAAAATGGATAAGCTTATCCTTGATTTTATTTTGAGACAGGACTAGGTGCAGGATATTTTTACGAACTAGATGATAACCGGAATTGAATAGAAAACCGTATTTTTTTGTGATTGGTGTCATTGTAGAGTATAATACGAGAACGGAGAAAAGGATGGTTGGCGGGAGAAGAGGAAGCAACAGTAGATGATGATATGACATTAGCTACATTTTTCCTTTTTTTGCTTTCGTCAAGGTCACTCCCCGAAAAAAGAAAGGAATAATGTCAGTAGCTGAGCCAAGAAGAGGAAAGGACGCGGACGGTTGTTTGACTGGTTTTTGCACTGTGTGTCTGGTTCTGGTGTGGCTGCGGCGGAATGATGACATTCTATTTTTTGCTCATTTGCATTAGTTCAATATGGGTGATTTGTGGAGTTGTGTGAGTGGAATTTTTTTAAAAAAAATAGAGGTTAAAGTACGCACAGAAGAAGAAAAATATGAAAAATTTGAGTTTTTTAGTGTGCACACCCGGTGCCAGAGTGAAAGTCATGAATACTTATAATATTCTGCATAACTGGAACTATAGCCATTCTGCAACTGGAGTCCCAGTCCCATTAGGCCATTTTACTTCGGGCAACTGGGAGGAGACAACTCGTGAAAACTATAAATTATTCTGGAAGCAGTACAATGATGATTGCCTCAATAGCACTGGAAGTTGGATTTGGAAGGACGACAGGCTGGAGTCCCACAGAAATTATTAGGTAAATAATAGCACGTTTTTCTAAAAAACCTATAAGTGTACCCTGCCACTGCCAACCTCCTACATGGCACTACCTACAAAAACAATTTTTTTCGTGGTTATATGCCAAAAACTGCCACATTTATTCCTTTCTTCCCTCTTATAATAATAATGCATACCGTACGTCGTTTGTAGGTGCGTGTATCTCCAGGCAATAATTTTTATTTTACTCAACAGTAGCGGTAAAAGCTAAGCTTCCACACTTCCAGTATATCCAGTAGGTCAGGTTCACCCACAGCAAAAACGGATTTTTTTATATTTCAACTGGTCAATAGCAAAACATGAAAGGTTTTTGTATTGGTAGCTGGCACTGGCACTTGCACGATATGTGGCATGCGAATGACATGGCATTGTCCAGTCCAATTTCCAGTCTGGTATGTTGAATGTGGAAATTCATCGGACTGTCGAGTGTCGGCCACTGTCCACTTTTCCCTTTCCACTATGCCTTCCCCTTTTTACCTCTCCACAAGCTCAAATCGTCAACTCTTCATTGCTAGCACATTTTTTTTATGTGCTGTCCTTACTTAGTTAATGGAATTTACATCGGAAGTAAAATTATTTTTTTTCGTGCCAGCCAGTGCCGTTCCAAAAAGAGTTCTATCATTACCAGACACGAAGTGAATTTACTTATATGTATTCATGCACACAATCCATTTTCATAGTGAAAGTTTTTGCCCCTTTCATATCACCGTAATAATATTGCCATTGCCATCACCAAAAGGAATAACATAGGTGGAGGTACGCTCAACAGCCAATCATAAAATTGCATTACAGAGCGATGATGGCAATTGTGTTTTTGTTTTCATAAAAAAAGTCCATTTCGCATCTGGTTCTGCTACACTGTACAATCATAATAATAAGGTGGTGGCAGTAAAAAAACAAGCTTTTTATGTAACTCGTCCATTAGTCGGGAAGAGGTTTTGGTAATTGCTCATGCAAGAAAAGGTGGGAAAAAATAGAAAGAGTGGAAGCTAGAAAAAAAATAAACTGGAGAAAAATTATTTTTGTGCAAATTCACAATTTATACTTCTCTCCCGCCGCTTCTATTTCTCCAGAGAATCTGACAAAACTCCCTAAACTGTTATTTAATTTACAAGTTGGAGTGAATACATTCATATCATTCTGGAGACGGGGAGAGAGGGAGGAGGAAGAAGTATAAAAAAGGAAAACGTTTTTTTTTCGGAGGAGTCCATAAAAGGTCATAAAATTTATGTGAAGAAAATGAGGAAAGGGAGTATTACGCAGTTATAGTCTGCATATTTTTTTTTCTGGTGAATGAAAGGCATAACTCAAGAGGAGATATGGCTGACAGACGAGCGATTCTTTTTTTATGATGTGGAAGCGGAAAGAAATAATTTTTATCCAGCCATAAATATACACTGAGAGCCATTTGCTCATCTGGCTGATTGCGAAGTAGACGTGAGGAGGAGCGAAGCAAAAATATAAAAAAAATACTTCGGAAATGTGTTTTTTTCTCTAGGTGAATACAGTTAAAGTTGAGTGATCCAGTGGAACAATCTAATTTTCTGGTAGTGTTTTTAGATGAGAACTTTATTAGGAAGTTTAATAACAGTAAAAAAAGTTTTGGATTAATTTTTTGTACTTTATTATTGGAAAAAAGAGTCTATCCGGCAAGAAAATGCTTGAGAAACAGGTTGAAGCTCTAGCTCTAATATTCCTTTTTTGAAGGCTGTTAAGAACGGAACCGTTCCACTTTTTAATAGCATCTTCCCCGGATAATTAACTCATTCTAATTTTGTTACAGCCTACTACAGACGACGAGGTGGAGCTGCAAACAGATTTGTCCGAAGACGAAGCCAACCTCACTTCCGATGGAGACTCTCCCGCAGCTGCACTGAAACCGAGACAGCCCCGCTCAATAATTTATCTCGACTATAAGAGTGCCGATAGAGTGTCCCTCAAAATGATTTACGGATTTCTATGGCACAACATGAGGAAAGCGTGGAATAAGCTAGTGAACACTTTACAAAAGCTTAGCAGCAGCAATAATAAGCAGGAGTAACGATATTAAAAGTAGGAACTTATCGTAATTACTCTTTTCCTTTTTGTTCTTTTAAAAAAGTTTGCGAAAATATAGGAAAAAAGTATGATTTTTTGGCACTATCTCCACAGCATTTCCAGTTCCTAGAAAAAAGCGTCTCCAGAATTGGACAAGATCTCCAAGTTTTTTCCTTCTTGTTTTTGTCCTTGGTTTGACTTTGTTTTTTTGAGTATAGCAGAAAATAAAGAGGAGCCATAAAAAAAGAAAGGAACATTTTTTTTTCTTTTTTATAAAATAAAGTCCATTTTATCCACTTCCCCCATCGTTCCTACAAAAATAGTCCAGTCAATGAACTTTTCCAGTGGAAATGGCTCCGGGTCGTCCA
>JAHZND010001600.1:0-20482 GCA_027744115.1 Acrocyrtus sp. NNG-2020 | reverse complement strand
AAGGGAGTTAGTTGTCAACCAGCAGCAGACGATGATGCAACAGGAAAAAGGGTTTTATATTTAAGTGACTCCTACAAAAACACTTTGCAGTTTCAGTGAGGTGAAATAAGTTCTTTTTGAGAGAGGACGGAAAAGGGTCCTATAGCTTTCGAAAAGTGAAGTGGACAGTTCATTGTTCAATTTTACGTATGAAAGTTTAAGGAATAGGTATAGCATGTAGATTTATAAGGTAAGGAAGTGTAAAATGGCTTACTTGTAATACCCTGAATTACGCCTGTGGCTATTTTAGGCTAGTGAAAACCTTTTATGTTAAGGGTGGTTGTTATTGTTGACAAGATTCCAGAATTATTCCTTCGGCTCAGTGTATGCATTCAATGCAATTTCCAGTGAGATACTTTAAACTAGGTTTATAGTTCACGCTAATGGCCCATTTTCTTGTGCTCATCTCTTGTTTCATATACCCAACAAAATTCTGTTTTTCATAATCACCTATTTGCTCGGCTCTCCAAAATTTTAGGATAGAGTAGCGCGCCTTTGTGAATGGAAGGTTCTTTTAGTTTTATTACGATTATGTTTTTCTAACCTTCACGGAAAGGACGGACTGAGGAAGACTATTCTTCCACTTGCTTTGCAAAGATAGTGCAACAAACAGAAAATATTGTTTACTGGCAGCCCGTCAATGTTACATTTTACGAGGACATTGAAACTGCAGCTATAGATGATCATTTCCAGCACGCCACTTAGGTATTATGAGTACATACAAGAATAGCCCTTTGAAGTGACACCTGCACTATAGTGATCGAAAATATTCATACTTTAGGATGGGAATTGCATTTTAGTGTTCCAATAATAATCTCCTTTGAGCTGGCGATGCGATGCGCACTTTCGTGTTATTCAACGATTAGCCTGTGAAATGGTAACCTTCACTATATTATCAACGTAAAAAGGGCATTCTCACGGCAGCAGCAAAAAAGTGCACATTGGGAAATTCCTTTCCAGTGAGAAATGCACTTTTTTGCCGTTTTCAGGAAAAGCTGGTCACTGGGAACTTGCACTTTCTTGCATACAAAAAAAATTGCAGATGCCATTTTTGTAGAGTACCTTTTTTACATTTATGCTCACTTTGGCAGAATGATTGCCTTCCTTTGAGTCCATAATTGATAGTAAATTAGCAAAGTGTTTAGGTCATTTTTAACTGATTTGTTTCATAATTTTGGAAAATTGCCGCCTTCCAATTACTCAAGGTCATTATTTTCCTCATAATCCCTCTGGGGCTGTTGTTGAGTTGAGTGATATGCTACATGTCTGAGATTTCAGATATGTTACTGATGTGCTCATCACATAAAGAAGGGATATTTTAGCAACGGAAAGGGAAGAACGTAGTACTGCAATCAATCGCAAATCGCAACTCCAATGGCCATGACGTCATAAAGATTTCATGTGAAGAAGTTTGCAAGCATAATTAGGATTTTCCAGCATGACTTGGTCCATATCTCCGTACCGTAGTAAATACACCCAAATGAGATGTACTGCTGTAAGTAAGATGCATACCGCTTCTGAGTTAAAGATCCAAATCTGATCAGGACAGCATGAAAATGCTTTGCCTCAACGCGTGCATGACCTGAATGGACATAAGCACGAGGCTCTAAATTGTATAAATGCTCATTCCTCATAATTTGGAAGGAACTCAAGTCGCTGATTCATAGAACTCGACTCGAGCTTTTGCTGTAAAGTGGAGTACGCATTTAAGCATGAAGGTAGGCAAAAGTCATACCCATTTTTTGGAACTTTATGTATGTACTTGTAAACAAGGGAATTCAGCTTACGTCCAGAAAACCGCGTACTTCTCATCTTTCATGAAAAATGAAAAGAATGATTGAAATGCACGCATAAGAAAGCTATTCATACTCAAGACATCTCCCTCATTTGGGATAATTCTGGTTTTGCCTTAAATTAAGGAAGCACAATGAAGGTCACCATATAGAACTTTTGGTATTAACGGAAAAAGGAGGAAATTGGAATAAAGCCATTCTGATTGGATCTTGTTAATGTTGTTGCTTCATGTTTAGTCGAAAAAGAAAATTAAATAATTGAATACTTTATATACCTACACGTTAGGTAGTAGGGATAACTTCATGCGTCATCTCAAATGAAAATTGATTATTGTATCATTTTTATGTTAGCCCATTGCTCCTCAGTTTCAGTTCAGTTGCCTTTAAGCATTGCTGAAAATAATTCTGGAATCAAGAAATTTTACTTATTGTGTCGAAATCGTTTTTATACAGTGTTAGCCAATACTTAATTCAACAGCGATTTACCGTTATAAACTTGGAATAATATCAGCATAGCCCAAAACAAATTCTTCTCTAAAAATGCTTCAAATTGAGACAACGGAGGAGTGCATGGCGGTGAAGAAGGTAAGGAAATCCAATTTTAAAGAAGTATTTAATTTAAATACAGATGCGAGTAATATTTACTAAAATTTGAGAGAAACATTTGTTCATCTATAGCTTCGAGAACGAGTTAAGGACCTTAATCAGGATGAAATTTCCGAAATTGTTCTCTTGAGATATTTACGAGGTAGAAAATATAATTAAAACTAATAAAACTCTGACTACCTCCAAGAGTATGATTTTATCCAATTTGGGAATTGCAGCTCGTGACTCTGTTGACAAAGCTGAGATTCAACTGAGAAAGGTAAATTGTAGCCCGTGAATTTTCTTTTTGCTTTATCATTACAAGCAGCTTTTTATCCGCTTTGGATTCAAAGCGTGTATTGTAACTCCATAAATTTGCAGGCTCTAAAATGGAGGGAGGAAATGAAAATGGATTCCTTTGCCTATTTCAAACCAACCGCTAAGATTGTCGAGGATGATCTGATTTTCAAATACACTGGCCGTGATAAAGAAGGAAGGCCAGGTAAATAAATCCTTATGCCCTACTATCAAAATGAATACTAAAAATCATGCAAAAATCTGTAATGAAATGAACGCGTGAACTATTAGTCTACTGGGTTCCTGTCGGGAGATGGCATGTGCGCCAACTCTTCGAGCAAGGTCACCGCGCGGACATTAACCACATGAGATACCACGTGCTAGAGTACATCACTAGCAACACCAAGAAACTTGGACAGGTACGTTATTTCGAACACCTTTTTTTAATTTGATTTTTTAATTTCCTTTCTTTTGATTAATTAATTATCATAATTCATATTCATAATTCATCACAAATAAAATTGTTACATTACTGTTGTATCTTACCACTTTTTTATACTTAACGAACCAATAAATGATACGTTATTTGAAACACCTATTGATATTCTAATAATTAATTTATGCTAATTTATGCTAATTTATGCTAATTTATGCTAATTTATGCTAATTTATGCTAATTTATGCTAATTTATGCTAATTTATGCTAATTTTTAGCATCAGTCGGTCATCATTTTTGGACTCGAGCAGCTCTGTTACTCCGACGTTTTGCATCTTGAATGTGAGTTAATAGCTAACTGCAGAAAATAATATTACGCAACGTTTCTGTACTCTTCATGGGAAAAATGTATTCACTGTCACTCTAATTAAATTATTCTTTTTTCCCTAGCTATGCAGTTAATGTTCTCAATCTTTCCGTGACTTGGAGCAGTACTATCCGGAAACCATTAAAACCATGTTCATCATAAACAGTGAGTGCTCAGTAGTTTTCCATTTACTTTGAACTTGCAAGAAAAAAGTGCTAACCAGTAACCACCCTTTCCATTTTTCACACAGCTGCAAATCTATTATAATCTATACATTTAAAGTTCAAAAGAATTTTAAAATTTCCAAAATTTCCCATACTACATTGGCATCGCTGTTGTACTTGACGCGTTCTCAAAGTAAATCCTTATAATAGCGTACATCTATCCCATTTCCATCTAACATTTCCACTCCTTGCACGCTAGCAGACACGCAGGTCAGGAACCTTGCCCTTCACAATGTCCTTTCCAAAAAACCTGCTCACGCGTGCCTTCTTCTCGTTACCATTTATCCCCCAGTGCTATTAGTACTTAGCTAGCTAGTTATAGCGCAGTATGGAAAATGTCACATTACGTAACTAAAAATTAGCATCTTTTATGTAATTTCTTTACTCGCAGCTCCTTGGTTCTTCCCTTACGTGATGAACATAATTCGTCCACTTCTCTCCCCAAGAACATCATCAAAGCTCAAGATTTACAATGCTGACAAAGCAACGTGGCTGTCCGCTCTTACGGAGGCAATGCCTGAAAAGAGCATCCCAGAAGAGTACCTTCAAGACTGAATAAAATTCAATGGAAGCTAGTACGATAAAAAAAAGTGCACGACATTGTAAAATAATTTTGTTGCTGTAACGTAATTACAATTTATCGCTGTTCAATTTTTTTATAGGATACATCGTTACTTTTTGTTTACTATAAAATCTTCTTGATGTACTTTATGCCACCTCAGCAATGCCTTTTTGCGCTTTGTTTGTGCAGCTGCGCATTCCATTAATAGTGCGGAAACCTTCATGTCAATCCCGTTTTCATTGAATGAGGAATTGGGAAGGTAAAGTTAGACATTCATCCGATTTGACGGTTACGTAATAACAACAAAACAAAAAAAATTGCAGATTCTTGCTACTTCCTATGAACTTTGTAATAGTTAAAAATGTTTTTGTTGTTTACTGACTGAAATTATACAAGCGGCAGTTGTTTGGCACATTGGCAATGGATGCTGTTGAGTGAATGCCTTACCTTGTGGGCTAATATAGCGCCTATGATAGTGTTATAAATGATACTAGCTTAACATTAGTGCAAAATAAATTTAGATAGCGATATACAACACAAATAATTATAGTCAGCTCAGCTAAAAATTAAAATAGGATATTTCTATTTTGATGACCGTGTATCAATTTATCAGAATTAATGCAGCTTAGGTTGAATTATAAATTGTATGGCTTGACAGTAAGCAGACCTCTCCCCACGATGATAATTACCGTTCATTTTGTAATGTGTGGCCTAGCCTGAAATTTCTTGGAATGTTTGAAGAAGGGAGGATGTTATGATATTTTTGTAGTAGCTACTATAAGTGTACCTAAAATATACTCAGGCAATCGGCAATCTGCTCAAGTTAACACAAGATTTTAGAAACCCGAAGATATAATTGCATACTTATTAATATTTATTTAGTAATATAGAAGCAATTATAATAATGTGTGAATGGAGTTCACTGTATGTACACTAGTGTGACTATTTTGTAGACTTTTGCCTGGACTTTTTTTTTAAAAAAAATAAATCCCTTTCGCGTAATTTTGTGTTGCAAAATTTATTTAATTCAGATTCTTTCACGTGTTATAATGGTCTGGTATAAGTTCCAGTCCTACAGTGTTAACGAATTTGGAATAATGCTAGACAAAGGGCTAAAAGGTAACAGAGAAAGCTTTCGAACTCTCTCTGGAGAAAAGCATTGGTTAATTAGTCTACCACTCGAATTTAATTACGCTTGTGTCCATGAATTGAAATTGCTTCCAGACGAAATACAATAAATTATAAATCGGTATGTAAATCGAATAACTATTAAGCTGTCACAGTAAAAAATTAAACCTTTACCATAAGCTGAACGTTAAAACTGACTAATGACAACTCATTGGTCAATGGTCTTTTACAAATCAGGTATGCAAATAATTGTAGTAAAATAACTGTATCATTTTTAGCTGTCCACTTTTACTTAAAAACGAAATTTCTGGTTTCGAAATTACCAGTAAAAGTAAAATGAAAATCATTATCATCATCATATTGAAAATGAATTTCCTTTCCTCGTTCCGTTAAGTGCCATACTTTATGTAAATTAAATGTATTTTTTGTTTTACTAAACAATAGCGAAATTCAGCTATCTTTAATTATTATCAGGTAAAACTATTTTTAATTAAGACAAGCGATAAATATTTACACATATTATGTAATATGCGTTTACTTTTGCACTGTCCAGGTATATAAGTCAAAAAATAAGTGAATAGTGAATAGTACTATCGCGGTGAGATAATCCTGAAATTTTACAGAATTTTTTTCACAGTTTGAACAAAATTACAGCTATTCAGCATACCCTTTGAGAATGCTTTCGTGGTTTGAGCTGCACAATTAATTTATATTTCTCCATTGTCCTTATTCTTCGTGTTTTGTTCTCTTCTCACAATACATCGCTTTAAATTCAGGTCAGGAAAATACATTCACAGAGAAGAGAATGAAAACTAAACAGGTAAATGAACAATTAAATACATTCTTGTGATTATGTATGATCAACTCAAAATGTGAAAACTATTTTTCCTACTGTAATGGAGTCAGACCACGCCGAATGAGTTGACCCCTGCCCGTGGTTCAATTTCATTTCAATGTCAGTCGTAATATTCGTAATAATTGTATTATTTTATTTTCCCAAAAATACATTTTTTCCTTATTGGTGTGATAATCGTTTAGTTGAGGCAGCGTGCAAAAATACAAGTAGTTAAGTAGTCTAATATAGATCGCTGGTCATACTTTATCGGTCATTTGGTAGGAGTAGCCACGCACATTACTTAACGATGAAAAACAACCTGGCTCTCCACTATCTACACTCTAATCTCTGAAATAAGGCAATTAAAATTATTACTTTATTAAAGCTAAATGCACCTTCAGCAGTTTTAACTCTATCAAAAATTATAAAATGTTCATAAAATTTACAGTCACATTCCATTTCCTCAATTCTTTGAATAGACTCATTCTAACTCCTTCAAGGCACTTGTGTTTTATGCTTTAATTTTACACAAGCATTGCGCAATTTAATAAACCTATGCGGTAGTACAATGAATAACCAATAGCCAATTTGCAGATTATTTCCAGCAAAGCTAAAGCTTCAGTTTTGTTTCACCATTACATAAGCAGTTTCAGGGATACTCGCCCAAATTACTAAATTCATGGGCAGTGCATGATTGAGCGGTTCAGAAGAATGCAGAAGTGACCCACATAACATTATTTTAACCTTCTCTCTCATCGTGTTCTCTTCCACAGCCTATTTTTCTTGCAGCCACTCAAAATAGACAAGTGTGAAGTTTATAGCCACATGTCCAAGCTGAATTATATATTTGGCTACTACCTACTTACACTTTATCACTCTGTTACAATTCAAACACCAGAACCATAGACAAAAAAATGTTTAAGTCAACCTTTCCTCGAATACAGCAATGCCAAATGTAATGATTCTTTTTACAGTTGATCTAGCCACAATTGCTATCATTAAAAATATGCAAAAAGTTCAACACTCTTAAAAAGATCAACCTCGGCCAAGATATTTGTCCATTCTTCAAAGTTGCACGTACCTATGCAAGTATTAATGCGACTGTTTTCCTTTTTGACCTGTGTCCTGCTCCTGCTCACTCAAGAACTTTACAAATGACCAAAAAGCTTACCTCTGTAAAGCCTTCAGACAAGGAAATTTTTTTTCATCTTTGAGCTAACAGCTATAACAAGCCATTAATTGTAAGATGTATTATCATCAATAGCCATTTAGCCTTGTCTCATATTAACTAATTTTTATCGTTATTCTTTACAACAATGGAACGTATTATTTAAGTAAACAAATTATTTTCTTTTTTAAAAAAGTGTCTCCTGTGTCAACGTCATCGGCATAATTTAATTGCTCTGATTCTATTTTTTAAAAAGATGGCAATAAACAACATAAGAGAGCAAGTCAACGATGTGCATCCAAGCTGAAGATATTCATACAAATTGTCTGTCCTTCACATATCTGGCAAGACAAAAAATAGTGCCAAAAGCAAAATATCTACGTCTCATCTTAACCCGACCTAACTTAATATAATCACACTCACTAAATTGGTAGGTTTAGTTTACTTCGTGTACTAATTTTACATCAAACTCTGTGTCCGTCTCGTTTCATTAATTTCAGTCTAACTATCTGCATGCGTGGGAGTAATAATGCGCTTTGACGGCGTACTTGCACTCACTTACTCCGTGTCCGTCTCGTTTCATTAATTTCAGTCTAACTATCTGCATGCGTGGGAGTAATAATGCGCTTTGACGGCGTACTTGCACTCACTTAAAAACTCATTCCAAACAACAATGCACAATGCAATTTGTACACGAAATGTGTACAAATTAAGTCAAAGGATTAATAATAATGACGTAAATACTAAATTTATATGTTTTGGGACAAGGACGGACGTCCTCTAAAGCCCTTTTCTTAAAATCTAAGGCCTACAAAAGTGTGTGCTCAATAACGGAAAAATTAGTGGTATTTGTGGACGGCTGCTCTACCACTACACACACCTTACCTATTTAAATGGACTTAATGGGCATGTACAATAAATTGTTAATCTCATCCAACTTTGATGTATTGCCTGATAGTAATTCGTGTAATCGATAGTTTTACAGCTTAGATGACTAACATTGCTAGCAATTTCACACTTGGCTTGTTTGCCATTCCACATATATCCTTTCACTATCTGTTTAGTCATCGCTATTATAAAGCGATGAACAGATAGCTTTTCAAGTACCACTACCCCTATTTTAAGACTGCTCTTACGTAGAATTATTAAGAAAAATAATTAATAATTACGGGAACGCAAAAATAATATCTATTACTGACAAAGCCAATCATCATGCCTCTCAATCAGCTTGGAAAACACATGTTTAGTCTCCTTTCAAATGGGCATCTGCACATTTGATAGACAAATGTGGTCGTAAAACCAGCTAAATCTTTATTTTTAAGCCACTTTCATCCAAGTAACAAAATGTGCAAGTCATAAAAGTCATAATTTTTTAATCTTATATAAGTTATGATCTGTATAGGCACCGTAAATGCTGTAGAGTGTAATATTAGCAATGGCAATGCAATGGACACTAACAAAATTTTGAGTGGTAACGTTGAGCCGATTAATATAGTCCCTTGTACTGATTTTCTTCACGTGGATTTGTCTCTCCACTACTCAAGTCAATTAAAATTAATCATAGTTTGCACAGGGACGCAAAAAAACAATGTGAACGTTTTTTCCTTTGGAATACTACTGCAGCTAGCAGGTTGATTGCATTTGCTGCACTATTAATGCACTGCATGCCGAACATGGGTAAAGTGTAGGCGACTGACAGCTACAATGGCCCTTATGCAATCCTGCATAGATAGATGTAGGTACATGTAAATATAGTGGACCTTTATCGCAGTGATTATCGCGTCTACAAAAAAAATTGTGTATGAGTTTATATGAATTATGATTCCAATCTATGTAGTACTGCGTACAGCCTAGACCCTTTTTTGCTCTTTTACTCCTTAAAAAAGTGAGCATGCCCATGTCCCATTCTGGCCCTTGGCTTTTCCACTTAATCATATTCTTTCATACGTATAATCTCCGCTTTTGATCAAGTGCGCAGACCGAGAATTTCGCAAGTTAAGGAAGCAATAACAAATTAACTATCTCTGGCAAACCTCCTCCGTCAACAATTAAGACAATGTTTTGGGGAATATTAAGTGCTAGCGAGGACGTATTATGTTACGCACACAATACAATCGATATGCGCCAGAGCAGAAAGTGTGCAAAAACTGCAAAAATAAAACTGTTTTTTTGTTATTACTTTGCGCAGCCGCAGTACCCAGTACTTTACGTTAACGCACATGATCGAATCACGCTCCAACTCTGACGTTTGACCGCTGCAGAATTTTTTGTGTGTAAAGCTGCAGGGCTACTAACTATGATGACGGTGTCATGTTTATGGCCATTTTGGTTACCGCCGCACCACGCTGTAACTACCTGCGCACAAGCTATTACTTTACGAAGAAAAAAAGGATATTGCTTCCTTTCCATTCGCAATTCACATTCAAGAGATCATCAAGGATTAGCCGTCAACAATTTCTGCATTCATTAATATTAAGCAGTTTTTGCAGTCGAAAAGAAGGGTGCACTGTGCAAAGTACCCTCACCCTTACATGATGCATCCTACACACACGTTTTTAGCATGCATCACGAATAGGTTTGCCACACTCAGGGATTTCTCCGCTGATGGTTCCTGCTATTAAAGTAAAGCTGTGTACTTCGCTGTTAGCGCCATGTGCCATGTACCTTATTTNCCGCTGATGGTTCCTGCTATTAAAGTAAAGCTGTGTACTTCGCTGTTAGCGCCATGTGCCATGTACCTTATTTGCTTTAATGAGAAATTGCTCTATTAGTAGTGAGATGAAGAGACGTTATTGTTCCTTGCACTTAATATAAGTTTACTTGAACCCAATTTCCCTCTGTACATTAATGACCTTAAAACGGCATGACTATACTGATATTTCAACACAGTTGATGAGTGGATGAAAATTCGTATGTTTTTGCAGGCAAAAATTTTTTGCAGTGAGCTGCCCTGTGAAAGAATACGTGCAGAGACACTGGCACAAGCTTAAATTGATTCAAGTCACTATAAGAAGCGTATGATGCGAACGCTCACTATATACTATATATCGCTATAGGGCATCTGTCTGACGTGAGTGCAGAGCTATCATAATGTAAACAAAGTAACGCAACCGCAAAAAAAACGAAGAGGAAGAATAGGGTTAGTAAGCTTGGAATTGAGTCTTGGATTTCATTCTTGAATCCGAGATGGTCTGAGATGGAACTGAGCAGGATATAGCTTTTTTTCTCGCTGAGGATTTTGTGCCATTTAACTGCTGACTCTGACGCTTGTGTGACGCTGGAGCTTAATATACTTCCTAAATAAATTTGCCGGTTTAACGTGATAATTACGAGGAAAAGTGAACTTACTAAGGAAGCCATACCTCATTTTATCATACTTTTTGTATGATAGAGTCAGGTCCAGTTAAGTTTTTTGGAAAAACGGAAGTGTGCGTGCAAAGTTTAGAAAAGTGACCGGAAAGTTTGTGCGGTTAATTTTTTTGGAAAGGCGTACATATAAAATTTGGTGTTATACCTGCAAAAAGTTCTGTTTTGACGGATTGCAAAAATCTCAGAAATCGAGAATAATGAAGCTCAAAGTTGAATCCGAAAAGGAGCATGAGTTGCTCATCAAGGTTAGCTATAAGATATAGAGCTTAAAAGATTTCATCTCGGCATTTTTAAAAACAAAATAATTAAGCTTTTACTTTAAGAAAGCTAAGCATTTTTTTTTGTTTTCAACCAGTTTAAGGAAACAACATTAGACTTGAAAGTGGATGAAGAGACACTCATTCGTTTCATGCGAGGTTGGTTTTTAATTAAATTGTCTCACTAGCACAAAGTCTGCGGTTATATTGCAGTATGAAAATGAAAGAGCCAAAGTGTTAGCATTTGGCAATCATGTACCAAGTAGCCTGCTTCTTTATATCTGTCAACTTCCTTACATGATGCGTGTGCATCATGTCATGCCTGCTTGCACAAACATTTTCTTTGTAATTTAAAACTAGCCGTTATAAGCACTTTTAACTTTTTTTGGCTTACTTGTTTAATCTCAGTGATTTTCAGGTTAGATCAGGTTTTAATAAACTTTCATTTATTTTTTTCAGCCAGAGAATGGGATCTGCCACGAGCAGAAGATATGCTCAGAAAGGTAGAAAAATATGCAACTTTCGTAGTGCCGAGGGCTTGTAAATGATATTGGATATTAGGTAAAAGTTGAACGCAAAAATGAATACATTTCCTTCTTACACGGATATCTTCCTTTCTACCCATTTAAGTTGTTTATCCTTAACCTGCAAACCTCTAGGAATGTTATACCGTGCCTATACTTCCTCCCCAATCTTTGTCATCGACAATCAAAATGAAATAAAACAAGTATCGAGAATCTCGAAATGGACAGTGGTTTGACCACACGCGCTCTTTGTTTAGTGTTTACGGAAGGGACACTGCACTGCTGATTGGCAGTACAATTCCTACTCTACCTATCACCTATCTAATTGCGTTCAGTTTTACTTGAAAATGTGACTCATGACATTTTACTTAAAAAGACGCTATAGACGCTTCAACTTGTTTACAAAAATTTCCGCATTAAAAACTGCAAATTTTCAGTACAGCTCATCCTAGAAACGAAGTGAAATATGTTTTGACTTGTGAACTTTTTTTATACGATTTCAATCCGGTAGTCTATCAAGTGGAGGGAAGACAATAATGTCGCTTCCTACCTGAACCATGAGTTACCAGCGTACCTCAAAGAAGATTTTGTATTTGAGATGCTTCCTGCAGACAACGAAGGTCGACCAGGTACAAACTGCATTATACATAATTGTCATATTACCAGTAGCATAGCATGGCAAGCGCAAGAGCAATTTAAAAGGGTTGTTTGCACAGAAAAGTGAGGATAGTAACAGTAAGGCAAGTCACATTTTGACTAATGTCTAGTCAGTACCGTACACAGTGAATGAAAGGGAAGATAAAAGTGCGTTGTTGTGGGCAAGGAATAGTGTAGAGTGTGTATTCGATAAATATTTGTAATAGGAGAAACGAGAAACTTTTGCCAATAGCACACTAGACGTAGTTAGTACTCGCTGAGGCCAATTATGAAGATGATTATATGTCAATCAGCAAGCTAGACAAATTATATAATAAATGGCACGGGGTGTACAACTTTAAGAGTTAGATTTGTAGCAAAAAAGCTACTGTGTAATTTATAGTGGGTGGTGAGTGTTGCATTTGCAATGTCAAACGAGATATGTTTTACAGAATGAAAATTCATAACCAGAACTTTCCGCTTCTATTTACATCAATAATTTTGACAAAACCAAATTTTTAATATATAATTAAATTGACATTGCATTCGAAGGATCACATTAATATCAATAGCCCTCTCATACAGCTTACGAGCAATTTCAGAAGTCGTGCAAAAAAAATTCTTACGCAACGTAGTAAATGTAAACTTCCTTGGAAGAATGATAGTTTCCCTTTACCTGATGAGCAGTATGGAGTTGAATAATAGCCAGCAAATAACATGCTACAAAAAACTCTACGCAAATTTACATGAATCAGGATATTTTCAGCATCATCACACTTAATTCATAAACCAAAGAAAATACTTGACATGAAATCTTTCCAATAATGGTAATGGTCTGTAGAAGGTAGTAGTGTAGGTCAAGGTGATCTACACGCATCTGTTGCAAATTTTCCTTTTGCTGTGGCTTTGCTTGTGGTTTGTCAGTCTAGCATTCAAATATGCAGTGATGCATGCGGCAAAAGTACCTGCAAATATAAATATACTCAATTCCTTATTGACACGATTAATGTGATATCTTGCGCTTCTGGAGTTTATCCGATAAAATAATAAAATAATTACGATGGGGTATTATGGATTAGATATTATGTGCTTATTGCAGTCGTTTATGTTCCTCTTGGGCGCTGGAACGCAAGGCAGTTTGTGGAAAAAGGATTTAAAGAGGACATCCTCAAATTCCGATATTACCTGTTTGAAAAAGTTGCGGAAAGAACGAGGAACATGAATGCAAGCTGCATTTCGCTAATTCTGGACATGGCAGAGTTAACCTACTACAAATGCGCCAGCTTGGAAAGTTCGTTAAAAATATTTAATTTAAAATAACAACAATAACAACAATAACAGATAACTCAAACTGGTTTTAATTGGTGTACAGCTATGCAGGTGCTGTACTACGGACTGAAGGATCTGGAAGCTAATTATCCCGAAATTCTGAAAACTTGTTATATAATTAATGGTAAATAACTGGTGACGAGTGCATCCATGCATGCTATTCAAACTATTATTTAACACGCAAACTAAAGAACTTTTAGACAAGTGATATCTGTCTATTTTCATTCTTGTTTTCAGCTCCCTGGTTATTCCCAACCGCGTACAACTTCTTTAAGCCGATTTTTTCCCAGCGAACTCTAAGTAAGCTGAAGATCTTTGACTCGGACAGGAATAACTGGTATCCTAAACTCATGGAAGCAATGCCAGACAACTCTCTACCAAAGCATTTGAAGGAAATACAAACTTAGGTGATAGAAGACTAGGTATCTGCAAAAAAGTACGAAACAGTGGGAAATTTACGAACTATTTTCATCACTACATGCCGAATGCCAATAAAATATCCACTACGTAATTCTTACCTTAATAATTTTCTGTTGATTGTACTAAACTATGTCTGAAACATGCACCGACTTGCGTATGGCACTTTCGAATGTAAGTTTATTTAGAACGAAAGAAAGCATATATTTTTCGGAAGTTTGCTAAGGTATGAAGAGACGAGTTCCTTTTGTTTCCGATTAGAGTAGGTTATGTAATTAAGAGAAGCTTGAAAGCGCTTTGTGATTTTACTATTCATGCATTTACGAACGAATATGTTTAAAATGTGTTTACAGTATTTTATGTCTAGTTAGAGAGTATAGTTTTAAGTCGCTTTGTTAAAATGATTTTATCTACACAGAGATGTATATATGTATGATTTAAGAAATAAAGTTTAATTTAAATTTTACGAAGGTGAAGGTACAAAATTCGATTTTCTCTCATATCGTAAAAGATTATTTAGGTGTCATTTTCTCAATGTGGCATAAAAAATAATCAAAAATCTTCTAAATGATAAAAATTGCTAAAAAATCATAAACGTGCAAATTCTTCCCCTCCTCATTATTACTGGACATTTTAACATTCATAAATATGGGCAATGAATTGCGAAATGCTAGTGTGTCGAAATGAACAATTAAAATTAGAGATCGAACCCAAACTTAAGTTCATTCAAAGTATACCCACGTGCAAGTAGTTTCCTCTGCATATGGAATGTCTTTCGCAATCAAACCTTCGAGAAGAAATTTTGTAGTAATTTTTGAGTTCAATGTGCAAAGCCAAAGTACAATTATATCCACAATTATATTAGTGTCTAGTTACATTAATAATTTACGCATTAAATGCTACCGTAAAATTGGTAATTGTGAAATGCACTATCTTGCTCAATAGCTATGTAACAAGTTTTTCAAGGGTTTCCTCAGTTTATATTCAAATCGTTCGTGTACCTAATGCAATCATGATATCACATGGACTAACGATAACACTGTACAGTACAGGTGTTGACGTTGATGCAACAGGAATGCTACAGCTCAATTATCAGTCGACGGTACAGATATAGTGTACCCATCAATTTTGACTCTTATTTCATTGAGTCGCACCGCTGCTGTATGAAGTTTTTATAAAATTTCTAATCGTAAGAATGAACAGTGCAAGTGCAGGTTCATTGGCAAAGCGCACCAAAGACTGCTTTTGACGCATATAGATTGACACTAGCCACATCTTATATATTTTTTTGCATAATTTGATTAGGAAATTATTTTTACCTATAACAAATGGACTTTGCAAATTAGGAAATGTGCATAGATAGAAACATTTAATGTTTTATGATGTCCAGGTTTCCACCATACGCCATACATATTTATGGTATTGTTAGGTATTTGTAAATCAAGTAATTGCTTGAGGGAATAGGCAATAGGTGCAATATTAATTTTGTCACGTGCGATTAATCTGTCGCATCTACGTTAGCTCGACGATTGGAAATGCTAAAATTTACTGTTCATTTATTGACTACAAATGACTGAGCGAGGAGGCTACTGTAAGAACAGTCCACAAATACATATAGCAATAGTAACAATACTAATCAATACTGTACTACACAATAAGAAAAATATGAATGGTTTTTACCAAAATGTTAAATGCTCAAATACTAAAAAACTAGAATAGGTATAAGGTACACAAAACTGAGCAATTTTAAATTAAAGTTAAAATTGAAATATAAAATTCGCATCGAATCATACTTACAGATTGTAAATGACCTTTCTGTGAAGTCGAAGTACATTTTGATAGAGATTATGTTCGTTGAAATTATGTTTCTGTATTTGATCATCATGTAGTCGACACCGTTTTGATACTCTAATAATAATACAACCTAAGCAAAGAAAATTTATTTTACCACGCGGACACCTACCTACCAAACAACATGCTTCTTCAAAAATGAAAATTTATTGGTCCTGCAATTAGAGTGCAACTAAATGCAAGATCATACGAGTCATTTGCAAGTTTTTTTTCACAACGATGCACATAACCCTTTTCGCATAAACGCCGCAAGAAAAGAGAGTAATGATATTTCTTGATGGATAATTTTGCAGGCGATTAGGACGGTGACACTGTTGTTCACATTACACTTATGTACTTATTGTACTTATGCATCCTTCTCAAGGATAAATGGTGCTAAAAAGCATTTTTAACAGTGGAGGTACTGCTGTACACAATGAGTGCAATTTTTGATATGCCACCCTGCAGCAAAAAATGGAAAATGAAAAATCTCTGCATATGCCCACAAGCTCGAGTTGGCATACTGTGTATGAATAAAAATCAAACTTTATTGTAAACAGCATGACACCTATTTTTCATCAAAACTCTTTGTTTATTGGCTAGCTGATTATTGCTTCTCCTGACTCAACTGCTTCTATCGTCTATACAACACAAACAAAGAGCGGCTGCGCTGTTTTCTGATCATACCGATAACTATTACGTTTTTGATGTCAAAAAGAAAGTTATTGCAATTACTATGAGAATGAAACAATGAGGCTTATTCATAGTACCCATTCCCTTCTATAACTTTGGAAATGTGGTCACCACAGTCGCCCCAGTGATGTGAGGACTGTGAGATCTTGGACAGTCTTCTCAGAAACGTAATGGTCCTTGACGAGTGCAACGCGCGCAGCAGACAACAGAAGCCAAACAAAAATAGGACATACTTGACTCATCCAGTTTACGTTTTGGAAAAGCATATGAATAGTTTTCTTTCATTGATTATAAGACTCAGCTGAAAGCAGTGATACCAATAGGCAGTGACGATTAAATTTTTGAAGGAAAGGGCAGGCTTTGTAAAATCCTTCAAAAGTTTTACCTTTTTAATTGAAAGTCTGAGAAGATTTTAAAAACAAAGTAGTCATTTAGACAACTATAGCTATTTTTAAACGGGCAGTAACCTCACAAAGACGATCGTGTGCTATACGTGTTTGTGTTGCCACAGTTCACAGTGACAGTGAACGGAAACCCCTAATTTTTCAAATTTTTGGTTAGTGTTGGTACACCTATTACTATTTATTCTTGGACTAGACGTGCCTGGTTTAGACTGTCTGAACTATAGGTTCTATTATAGCTAACTAGCTAGCTAGAAGAAAAAATTCGTGGAACTTTTACAGTTCCTTGTTTCCGTACCACGGAAAAGGGAAAAAATTGTTAATTTTGCTGTACATTTTGTGTTCTTACATTTTTGACAGAGCTGTTAGTTTACATAACAGTATCATGAGTTCCACAGCGCAAAAAATCATGGACTTTCTAACTGTCGAAGTGATCCAAGTAGAGAATGACGATGAAAGAAATGTATTGGAGCAGGTAACACTTTATTTTATATTGCAAAAGATCAAAAAATGGATCTTCAAATAGAAAGAAATAGAATGTGATATTTAATTATAATTGGATTTTTGGAGTTTATAGTTTCAGGAAAGAATGAAAGACATGCATCAGAGTGATGCTACACTTTTGAGATTTCTTCGAGCTAGAAACTACAACTTGGACCGATCTGAAGACATGCTGAGGAAGGTATGATAGGATGTGATCTTCTTTTCACATTTACTAACCTGTTTTTCAAAAAATTCCCACGCCTGTTTAGTTTATGATCATGACAATAATTATTCTTCACGCAGTGTCTCGAATGGAGAAAAAATCACGAAATAAGTACGATTTTACAATGGAATATGCCGAAGTTTCTTACAGATGCGCTACCTTTTGAGTATCGAGGTCTGGACAACAATGGCTCTCCAGGTTTTTCAAAAGATCTGATTTTCTCAAAAGATCAAGGCCATACTAAAGTTTTTAAAAAACGAGTGTGGTGGGTAATACCCATTAACTGTATTAATATCTTTATTATAGTCGCATGGCTTCCCTTGGGAAGATGGAGAGGCCGTCATCTCGTGGAAGGAGGGCAGAAGAAAGACTGTTTGCGTGCCGCATATTTCATGTTTGAGCTTTGCCTTCACTACGTAAAGGAAAGTGGTAACCGTCCTTGCTTTGTGATATTTGGCATGGAAGAAATGAGTCTTTATCAAATTTCGCATTTAGAGAGTAAGCAGACTATTATCATGATGAAATAGAATTTTCCATATTATTCGGGGGAAAGGATAGCTACATAAAGGTCACTAATATTTTTCTTATAACTTAGCTATGCAAACATTCTTTTACGGGTTTCAGCAGCTAGAACAGAACTACCCTGAAATCCTGAGAAAACTTTTCGTGATTAATGGTACGGGATAATTACTTGCCTTCCTATTATATAAAATACCTACTTATCTCCTGTGAAAATCAGAAACATTACGTAAAGTGAAAATGACACTACATTTTATTTATATTTTTTGTATAAAATGTTATTAGCACCTTGGATTTTTGCAACCGCTTTTGCATTTATAAAGCCGGTCATGTCACCAAGAACATTAGCAAAAGTAGAAGTACATGGCAGCGACAAAAGCAAGTGGTTGCCAGTATTACTGGATTCCATGCCTAGAGACGTCATTCCTGAGGACTACCTATAAAACAGTGGAGAGGGAGAGATAATGTCTACGAATTGAGAAATCGTATATATGTCCGTATATTTAAGAAATCTACATTGCCAGACACATCATGGCTACTGTCGACCTTAGGGTCTTCGTTTGCTTTGAAGACGCTGCGGGAATATGGCTACCCATAAGAAAATATATTTCATTCAGCTCAATGGTTAAACGTTTATATTTTTTAAACCTCTTTAAAAATCTTTAGACTCTTTCTTTTCCAGTTCTTCCATTGCCTATACGCTTACTCATTTACCCATGTCATCTGTACTTAATTACATTAGGTATTAACATAATTAGGCGTATGCACATAAATATTTATATGTCTTAATGTAATAACTAAAGCCATTATAGTATAACAATGTTATGTGTTAATGTTAATTAGCATTATTTTGATACTCTGTTTAAAATCATACTTTATTTACGTAAAAATATGCTTACAAAATTGATCTGTAAACTGATTCAGCAGGGCAGAGAAAGAATGCCAATGCAATGCTTTTGACTTGACAATACAATCGATGAATGAAAAGAAAAGTAAAAAGCGAATTATTTCACACTTCTGTCAACCAGCGAAGCGACCAAACCAGCGTATCGCTTTTCCCCAATAGCAGGTTTTAGTTTTAGAGTGCATTACATTTTTGCTCATTTCTCTCGTAGCATCTGCAACTTTTATATGTCAAGTTTTGTACCAAAACAAAATTCACTGTGCTTTTGCTTGCTTTTGCTGATGTACGACTGTGAGCTACCTGCATATGACTACTGGACTACTCCCACATCAAAACAACAATCCTATTCTGCTGTGCACTCTCCTTCAATAACTTATCTAAACTTTATCAGTCATTTCCCTCGTTCACCGTCATAAGGAGAAAGAGGCTTATCTTGTTTGTGACTTTATGACTTTCATTACTGCTCAAAGACGGAAATTAAAGACTTTATAAATAACAAATCGGGGATAATTGTGCAAGTGGTGCTTGTCATTATTGGTTGACCTTGATGAAAAAGTACATGGAAAGAAGTTAACATTCAAGTTCACTTAGTTAGAGTTTAACTTCAGTGGAGGACTAAAATACCTTTTTTGTTAGTTGTTGCCATCTTCTGAATCAGGAATCATGGTGTCAGTAGATATTCAGTTAAATCGGCACAGTAAAGTGTACCATGAACATGAGCCAATACGAGGAATGGTCTTAATTCAGTCAAAGTCGGATCTAAAACATGACGGAATAGTGCTACAGGAGTTTGAAGTGTGAGGTGAAGAGGTCATTTCTGATAGGATCTACTATGGCAAAGACAACCGAGTTTATTGTGGAATATGGTTCACCGGAAGGATTACCTGTGACAGCTCCTACTAGGCAACTTACTGCCCCTCTTGACTTGCTTACTCCAGCGGAAATGAAAAGGGTCGATTTCGAAATGATTAGTGAAGCTGGAAGCAAGCTGGGATTTTTTCGAGCTCATGGTCACGTAGATTCTGTTACTTGTCCAATCACCAAACCATTCACGGGAGAGATTATCATAGACAAATCGGAGTATCCAATTAAGTCTGTTGAGATTCAGCTTGTTAGAGTGGAAACATGTGGGTGTGCTGAAGGATATGCTAAAGATGGTACTTATATTCTTAAAAATACTTTCAACAAAACTATAATTGATCATACTTGATTATATCTAAACTCTATTAATTTTACATTTCAGCATCAGAAATACAAACAATTCAAATTGGCGAAGGAAATGTTGCACGTGGACTACCTATTCCAATTTTTATGATATTTCCAAGACTGTTCTCGTGTCCAACAGTTTGCACGTCAAACTTTAAAGTAGAATTTGAAGTTAATATAGTTGTAGTTTTAGTTAATGATTATTTCAAATCCGAAAATTTTCCTATACGCCTTACCAGGTTCTAATCTTAAGTCCT